>PVJH01008239.1:0-86706 GCA_004026705.1 Nesogale talazaci
CCCCCCCCCCCCCGCCCCAAATATCCATTTTGATGGGACTTTGCACAGCTGGATGAATAAATAGAGCACTACAAACTAAGATTTATACTTAAAAAAAAATACCAACCAAGTATCTACAGAAACATAATTTTTTTCTTTTATAAAATTTTTTATTTATTTTGCTGGGGGCTCGTACATCTCTTTATTTTTTTTTAAAGTTTTTATTTATTTATTTTTTTTGGCATCACTGCTCTCTGGTGGTGGGAGTAGGAGGCCCAGCCCCACTGCTGGAATTGAACCTCCGTCCCAGTGGCGCACAACCACTACGCCACCGGGGCTCAGCCCTCTTTTCACATTATATAGTTACATATACTGTGCCAAGCACCTTCACATGCTGCTTTCATTAACATTCTCCAAATAATCTGCTTTTCCACTCAGACCCTTGATAGTAACTTCTCATCCCTCCTCCTCAGTCCATTGTTTTCTCCTCGTGCTTGTTTCTCACATCTGCCTTAACTAGATAGATCTGGAGAGATAATAATATGACAAAACGAAACAGCAAAGCAACAAAACAACAACAAACCTCCCCCAAACTAATGACAAAAAAAAAATCCTGTAAATAGTTCAAGGTTTATTTGTTGACCTTTAGGAGTGTTTTCTAGTGTAATCTGCTAGGGCACCATACCTTGGCCCCAAAGTCTATTTTTGGTATTTCCTCAGGACTTCCTTGCTCTGCTCCCCTTGCTTTTCTGTTGTTTTGCTTCATTGTGGTGGGGGTCAGTTGGGCCCAGTTCCCACTCTGTGTCTCTAGTGTTGTCCCCCACTGGGCTATGGGACTGGCCATATGTTCTTTGTGCATTGGCTTCTCTGAGCAGGGATATCGTCCTCAAGACTTAGTGGGCTAGGATGTGCTTTACTCTCTTTCTCCTCGGTCATTTGCTCCCTTCATTTGCTGCCATGTGCTCTGATCAGACACGTCCCTCTCCCTGAGCTATAGCTTCAGTGCTGTCCTCTGAAATAAATTCTTCTGGGGAAAGGGGTAGCTGTCCATGTACTTGGGATCGGGGCTGGCCCCTCAGACTTCTCTACTGGTTCCCTGCTTCATGCTGATATGTTGCATTCCCATTTTGGGTCACCGGGTTGAAGTCTGCTTCCTTTTTCCCTGTGGAGAAATAAACAATACCCTCCTCTTGGGTGAGTGAGTGCTCTGCTCTCCCGCTACCCATTTCTTTTTCTTTTTTCCCTCTCCTTTTTAGTTGACTACCTTATGCATCCCTGGATTTGGTCTCGCCCCTGTGATGTTCCCTGGACCTCATCCCAGGAATGTTTGTATACAGTAGCTTTTTCCTTATGCTCCTTTTGCATTTTTTTTAAACCTTAATCTCAGCAGACTCATGTTGTGCTTGCCCTTTTGTGCTTGGCTTACTTCACTTAGCATAATTTTCTCTGGTTCTTCCCATGTGGCGATGTGCTTCATGTGTTCATCCCTGCTCTTTAGGGATGTTTAGTACTCCATTATATGTATGTCCTGGTTTTTTAGTCTATTCATCTGTTGATAGAAATTTGGGTTGTTTCCAACTCCTTGTAATTGTGAACTGTGCCGCAATGAACATTGGAGCACAGATAATCTGGCTGGGATTTGTTTCTTGTCTCTTTTGGGTATATGCCCAGTAGAGGGATTGCTGGGTCATTTGGTAGCTCAATGTCCATCTCTTTTAGATATTGCTAAATCAATTTCCATAGTGTCAGCACAATTTTAATGTAGGTTTTGTGGTAAAATTAGGTGCCTTGGCTAATTTTGATTCAGCTTATACTCGAGTATATACAGAACCCTATCCAGCAATCTGTACTGGCTATATACTATAAAGAAATAAAAAATGCAACAGAAACAGACTTATGCAGCCCTATGTTTATTGCAGCAATTTTAATAATAGCAAAAACATGAAAACACCTGAAAACTTGATTATAGGGTAATGGATAAACTCTGGTATGGTCAGACAATAGAATTTATTCAGTAGTTAAAAACATTGGCAACGCTCAAACACTATAAGACATGGAAAAAATAGAGAACATTATGCTAGAACATTAAACTTAGTCAGTCTTACAAAGATAAATTAAATTACACTATTATTACAAGGAGAGCTAAAGAAAAATAAATGTGTACTCGTGTACCCAAAGAGAAGACCTTGATGGCCAAAAGGAGGTCAGGGACAGGGGTGGCAACAGTGAGATTGGAGGAATAGGATATTCAGGAGGGAGGAGGGGAGGAATCCAAGGAGCAGGGGAAAGAAAAAGCAACTTTATGGTGCCTATCTAATAATATTACCAACAGTTTGGATCAGGGCCATAATAGATGGCCCCTTGTAAAATATCAGTTGAGACGGAAGGAAACTCCAAGACTTGTCCTGAGATAATCTTTAAACCTTAAATTTCCCTGAAGTTACCTTTTAATTAAATAATAGGTTGGTTCACAAAACAAAGATTACCTATATTAGACCAAATAGTCAACATTTAAAAAAAAAAATCAAGATAAGAATAAACCCCAGTGGTGTAAGTGGTTGAGTGCGGGACTGCAGCCTGCTGGCTTGGCGGTTCAAATCCAACGGCGGCTCTCAGGAGCAGCACTCGGTAGCGCCCACAACCACCAGAGGCAGTGATGCCCGCCCACCCCGAAAAAAAAATGTTAAAGAGGCAGCGAAAGTAGATTAATGAAAATGAACCAACCAAAACAAAATATTGTGCTTATCCATTGTGAAGACTATAGCCATTATCTTGTGTAGAAATTGGAACCAAATTTACTGTGTAAACGTTCATTGAAAGCACAATCTCATCCGCTGCCGTTGAATTGATTTGAACTCATAGTGAACCTATAGGACAGACAGCTTAAACTGCCCCTGTGTGTTTAAGCCTGTGGCATTGTGGGAGTAGAAAGCTGCTGCTTCTTGTGGAGCCTTGGTGGTTTCCGGTTGCTCACTGTATGGTTAGCATCCTAATGTGTACTATGTACCACCAGGGCTTCTTCCCAAAATAGTGACTTTTTTTAAAAGTATAAGATTTAAAACCTTTTTGAAAATTATTCTATCAATTTTTTACTAATATCTCTAAGTAAAACCAGCCATCTGTATTTCCGTTTAGTTTTGATTTTTGTGCATTCTTAAAATAATAGTATGAAAGTTCCTTTTTTCTCAGCGTAAGTTAAAATAATTTAATTTCTATTGTAATTGGCTTCTTAAAAAATTGTGAATTTCACACCCCTTCTCTTTTGATTGATACAGGATCTTGGCCTCACTACTGTCTGGGAAGACCAGCTTTCTTACCTTCTGTCACCAGCTTTGGCCTCCTACGAGTTTGAGCGTACAACAAGCATATCGGCTGGCAATGAAGAATTTCAGGATGCCATAAGAAGAGCCGTACCAGATGGTCACACATTTAAAGGGTTCCCAATACATTTTGTATATAGAAATGCGAGACGTGCATTTGCCACATGTCTTAGGTACCGTGTAATTTGTGAAATACTAAACGTTATGTTTCTGGCTTAGAACTCTTAGATATCAGTAGTTGTAGTAGTTATTCAAGAATGACATCAGAAGTCCATGGGAGCTTTATAAAATAGTTGAGGGTATACCCCTGAAAAACTGAGACTTGTTTGTTTTTTTGATGTGAGGATGTAGTGCATTTGGAATTCAGTCTTTAGGTCAGACTATTAATCAGGCTTTCTATTTAGAGGTGCTGAAATGATTGTGTGGCAGTGTGTGACAAAAAAAGGCCTGTGGCAGACAGGGAAATGACTTTGCCACTTTTCTTGTCTCATCTTTGAAATCTTCCCAACGTACCCTAAAACTTGCTCAAATCTAAAAATTTTGTATAGACCAGCGTTTCTGTAAACTTGCAAATCACTTAGAGGTCCGGTTGTCCCCAATACATACTTGAGTTGACTCCACAACAAAGGGCATGGATATTTTTGGCTTTAATTTGGAATGTGAAAGTAAATGCTGTGTTCCCTTTTTAAAGAAAAAAAGCCATTTCATTGGGGTCTCCTACAACTCTGAGCCCAGTCTATGCATCCATCCATTGTGTACAGCACATTTGTGAACCCTTTGTATCAGCTTCTCATTTTTCCTCACCCTCATGAACCTTATGATACTTTATAAATTATTATTTTTTCATGTCTTACACTGACCAATGTCTCCCTTCACCCACTTTTCTGTTATCCATTCAACTGGGAGGGGGTTATATTTAGATCATTGTGATCAGTTCCCCTATCTCCCCCATCTTTCTCTTCCCCTCCTGGTATGTCTACTTTCATTATTGGTCCTGTGGGGTTTATCTGTCTTGAATTCCCTATGTTTCCAGTGCTTATCTGTACCTGTGCACATGCTCTGGAAAAGCCAAATTTGTGAAGTCATAATAGTGGGGATGAGGAAGCATTAAAGAACAAGAGGAAAGTTGTATGTTTCATCGGTTCTATACTGTACCCTGACTGGCTCATCTCCTCGCTGTGACCCTTCTGTAAGGGGATACCCAGTTGCCTTAAGATGGGCTTCGGGTCTCTACTCTGTACTCTCCCCTATTTACAGTGTTACGATTTTTGGTTCTCGGTCTTGGTGCCTGTTCCCTGATCCCCTTGACACCTCATGATCACACAGGCTGGTGTGCTTCTTCCATGTGGGCTTGGAAGCTAGATGACCACTTGTTTATCTTCAAATCTTTAAGATCCCAGATATAGCATCTCTTGATAGTCAGGCGCACCATCAGCTTTCTTCACCACATTTGCTTATGCATGCACTTTATCTTCAGGGTTTGTGTAGGGAAGGTGAGCATCATGAAATGCCAATTTAATAGAACCAGGTGCTCTTACATTGAGGGAGTACTTGAGTAGAGCTCCGATGTCCCTCTAGTACCCTAATACTAAACCTATAAATATTTGTACATAGATTTATTTCCCCATCATCATATAAACATGTTTACATAAATACATGCCTATATTTCTACGGTTGCTGCAAGCCTAGCGCTCACTCGTACATGCCTATATTTAGACCTCTATAAATGCTCTTTACCTCCGGCTTTTCTTATATTTCCTTTTACTTTGTGTTCATTTCTTAAGTGAGTATCTTTTCTTCCTCTTATAGATCTCCTTTCTGTGAAGAAATAATTTGTTGCCGTGGAGACCAGGTGCGACTGGCAGTTCGTGTCCGAGTATTTACATACCCTGAATCTGCTTGTGCTGTTTGGATCATGTTTGCTTGTAAATATCGCTCAGTATTATAGGAGTAACATTTCACTAATTATACCTGCATTTTCCTGGGATTTTACACATTGTACATTACTAGATATTTGGATGCTCATTATTTTAAAAATACAGTCTGGCTGGATATCATATTACAGTTGTGCATATAATGATAATAATGTTTGCAACCATCATGATGTGAAGGATTAGTGTGTATAAACTTTATAAATTAAAGGCATATTATATTTTAATAAATACTCCTTTGTGTATAAATATTTAATAGTTTAAAAAATAAAATTTAGTCATTTTTCTTTATGTTGGTAAGTACTCACATATTTGTCCAAGATTTTAGCCATAGTAAAGTCTGTCTGATCATTTTCATAGATTAATGAGATCATTTTATATAGGTCTAGAGAAATTAACCTCATTATAGATTTATTACATAAATGAAAAGCATTCTGATGAATTGTCACATTTGTTGTTTACCCTTAGTTCAAGTTATATTTGTGAGTGTTTGGACTTATCAGAAGACCTTAAAGTAAGATAGGAAAAATTAAAGCAGCAAAGTATAAATATTAATTGCAAAAGATTTCACATGTATAATTTACAAATATTTATTGCACTCGTCTGTTATGACACAAGTGTGTTTTCAGTAATTCATGTGGAGTGTCATGGATTTTCTATGGTCATTAGATTTACTGCTAAACTCTTTAATGAATTTTATCTTTTATCACTTTTTTCTTTCATTGTGGTGATAAAAATATAAGCATATGTGTGACGAAGTTAGAGAATTATTGTGTGAGAATAAGCAAGTGCAACTTCATGCTATTTGTTTTTAAATTAGAAATTCTAAAGGTAGTTCTGAAAATGAGCAAAAACAAGCACTAAAGAGACTGTAATCATTTGACTTTGTAAGCAACTGTATGGTGTAAATGATAGGTTTGACTAGCCATTTAATATTTTGTTGGTGGTTTTTAATTTTTTTTCTTTACCCATCAGTCTTCTTAGATGAACTCTCCTTTTTATCACTAATTCACCATTGTAAACAAGATGATTTAATGTTTAAAAAATTGAAATCTAAGGGTATCCCACATTTTATTTTGTGTTAAATATGATTTAGTTTGTTTTACAACTTTAAAAATATTACTTGCTTTCTTTGACCATTTCTTCATTGAAAATGATAATCTGATCTGGAGAGACTGAAATGATATAGGATAATTAAGAAATAAGAATTAAGACATTTTTATTATGTTGACAAAACTAGACATAACGTCCCAACAAAGAGAAATTTGCTTGGAATGTGCCACTTAAGGCAATTTTTTTTGGGGGGGGGGGTACATCACTGGCTCTGGTGGCCGTGGGCGCTACTCAGTGCTGCTCCTGAGAGCCCTGCTGGATTTGAACCGCCCAGCCCGCAGGCCACAGTCCCGCACTCAGCCACTTACGCCACCGGGGCTCAGCCCAAGGCAAATTATTAAGATCAGATTGTCAAAGAAGTATGAGAAAAAAAAAGTAAAAATTTTATTTCTCAACAGAAACTCTAAAATTTGAGATACTTTTATAAGTGATGATACCAGCTGTTTAGACCTTTCTTAAAGAAGTAAGCAGAATGACAAAATAATGATAATTTATAAATTAATAAGGGTTCATGAGGAAGGGGAAAAAATGAGGAGCTGATGTTAAGGGTGTAAGTAGAAAGCAAATGTTTAGAGAATGATGAGGACAACAAATGTGCTTTATATACAATGGATGGATGAATGTATGGATTGTGATAAGAATTGTATGAGCCCCCAATTGAAACAAAAAAAAAAGAAAAGAACTGAGCAACATCCTAGGAATTTAATCATATCAGTTGTATTCTTTTTTACTTTATCAACTGAAAAAACAGTAGCCCATAAATATAAATCTTTTAAGATTAAGAAGCAAGATATCAAAAGAAGTCAAATTAGTGGATGCTTACTGATTTTTCATTGAAGCTCTTATGCTTGTTTGATAGAGAAATGAGCAAGAATATTGTCTGATGAAACTTTTTTTTTTGCTATCGCTTTTGCTAACTTTTTCAAAACTCTATCATGAAAAAAATGGATACTGCCATTCTTTGACCCTCTGCAAAAAGTTGTCAAGGAAAATACTTTAAGAATCTCCAAAACACTATTTGTGTCACAGTTCTACTGTTACTTTTTAGTCAGTGGTTCTCAACCTTCCTAATGCCTCATCCCTTTAATGCAGTTCTTCATATTGTGGTGACCCCCAGCCATAAAATTATTTTCATTGCTACTTCATAACTGTAATTGTGCCACTGTTATGAATCAGGTGACCCCTATCCAAAGGTCATATGACCCTCAAAAGGCTCAATGGAATGTTCACGACCCACAGGTTGAAAACGCTGCTGTAAGTGAATCACCTACTTCGGTTGTGTTTTATATTCCCAGATCTTGTAATTCCATGTTCCACCTTCTGTGAATAATTGTTTTAAGACATGCTTCAGAATCTTGATCCCAATTGTTTAAATTTTCCATTGAAAGCTTTGCTATTTTTTGTAGCTGATTTAGGTATACCAATTTTCAGACCCACTGGGCAGAAAATTTACTAATCTTTAATTTCTCAGAATAGTATAAAAAGAAATGATGGAAATGCCTGTAGTGTTATTGTCTGCTGGTCATCGGTGGACTTCTTCTATTAAGGAGCAGACAAGAATGGCCATTATACGCTTCATTTCCAACATTGTGTTATCCCTTAGAATGAATTGCCCATTTTTTATTTGTTTGCAGCATTTTATTGGGGGCTCTTACAACTCTTGTAACAATGTATACATCAATTGTATCTGACATAGTCGAACAGTTGACCTTGTGGATAGCAGCCCAATGTGTTTCCACTATGCTGTCAAGCTATATTATACAGTTGTTAGCAAAATTAGTTTCAAAAGATTCTTTTCCAGGCTGAGCCCTGGTGAAAAAGTGGTTGTGTGCAGGACTGCGGCCCACTGGGTTAGCGGTTCAAATTCAGCAGCAGCTCTCCAGTAGCAAGGCTGGGCCTCCTACGCCCACCAGAGAGCGGTGATGTCTTAAAAAAAAAAGCATTCTTTTCCTTCTTGACATCTACTCCCTTTTAAGCCCAACCTCCCTGTCCCCTCCTGAAACCCTGTTCTACTTTCTGTCCCTATAGGTTAATCAGTCCTCGGTTTCAAATACTGGAAAATGCAAAATTATCTAAGAAAAATACAAGAGGGTCACCCCCATTGACCAAATACATTTAAGATCAACTCCAATGTGAACAAACAAAAGTACAAAAAATGTTGAAAACCACATCAAGTCCAACTTGAATCAGAGGGGGGAAATCAGTTGACAAGATTTTAACCCTTCAAGTCAGGTTATTCATTTTATCTTTTATAGTCATCTCTCCATCGCACTGTGTGGTAACCAGTTTTTTCCCATCTCTCTATTAAGTATAGAGGGAAATCACCTGAGGTTTATTTCCTGTGTAAATCTCACGAATTTATTTTGGGCTCCCATTGTTGTCCATGCATGGCCTTTTGCAAACCAGATTCTCACAATTTAGGTTCTGATACTATTCCCTTCTTTGCTTTGGATTATATGATTTATAATCTTTTGTCACTAATGTTGATGTGCCTCAAGACTTCAAACAACGCCATTTTATTTGCCAGCTGGGCACCATTTTCCATATATACTTGATTATAAGCCGAATTTTTCAGCACATTTTTAATGCAGTTTTTGTGGTAAAATTAGGTACCTTGGTGAATATTTGGGTCAGCTTATAGCTAAGTATATATGGTAATTTCTTCACCACATTTTGCTGTAGCACCTATATCTTCTGTGTTCCTCTCCTGAGGGTGAGTGTTGAGCAAGGCCATTGATATAAGAACTAATTGTTCTTAAATTGAACCCAGGATTTAGTGCAAACCCAAAGTCCATTCCTGTATCTATGTTTATTTTATCTGACTTTGGCTCTCTTTAGAGACCTCCTTATTAATATATGGTAGAAAGTCATATTGATCATCTCCCTGAGCGATCTTCCATTAATAATGTCATTGATAAACCCCTGATGGTAATGTTTCAAGTACTGTCGAGAGAGAGATATATTGAATCAATGTAGGCCAACTCCATGTATATTACCATACCTGGGTGCTGTTGACACGAACAATGGAAGTTGGTTGTCAGGGAGAATTTCCAATAATCACTGAAAATTTCAGTCATAGGTTGGTGGGATAACACATGTTTTATGTGTTTTAGTGCATTATAGGGCATTGATGTAGTGAGGTCATGATGGCCTACAGACAGCTCAATGACCTTGGCGTGGCTGCTTTCTGCTTCCTCAGACACCATGCATTTTCAGTCTTACGGTCTCAGGTTACCAGGGTGACGAAGGCAGACCAGTTCATCCAGGGGAGTGGCCGCATCACGTCTCACTGAAGCATGTTGTATGCCCTGAAGATGGAGAATTCAGTGCTCCAGTGTCCCACGGCACCCGACCAGGGTCCTTAGGATGTACCCAGGCCAGTGTGGCCCATTTGGTTCATATAGTCAGGGCTACTACCCCCATAGAGCTGCCAGAAGGGTTTTCGGTCATTCTTTACTCCACTGAGAAGTTGGTCCTTCCACTTTTCCTACCAACAGCCAACATATGTGTCTGCTCCTTTTCACCTCTTCTGACTTGACTTTCCTGTCAGTATTCCTCATCCCACTGATAGCAATCTCTACTTGTACAGGGACCGCATTGTAACTTTGCATGGCAGCCACTCAGTAGACCACATCCTCCTCCCTCTCTAACCAGTTTGATCCCAGCTGATGTGAGGAGCCCTCTGCTAAATTAACCTGCAAGATACATACCAAGATATGAAAGTCTGCAGCATCCTCAAACTACCACCCATGGGCCACATGTGGCCTGCCTAGGACATTTATATGGCTACCAGGTGTTTTTGCCACTGCTGCCTGCCCTTAGCAGCCGACTAATCCCAGGCCCACAGTGAATTTGTTCAGTTTTTGTTTTTGTTTTTGTTTTGCTTTTCAGCTATAGTCCTCCCCTCCAATGGTCTGAGGGACAGTGAACTGGCCCCCTGTTAAAAAAGTTTGAGGTGGGCTGAGCCCCGGTGGTGTAAGTGGTTGAGTGCGGGACTGGGGCCCACAGGCTTGGTGGTTCAAATCCAGGAGCAGCGCTGAGTAGCTCCCACAACCACCAGAGGCAGTGAAGCCAAAAAAATAAAAGTTTGAGGACCCCTGATCTATGGTTTGTCCAAACTGTTCAGGCACTCCTAGGCTTCCTGACTACCTGACCAGCAGAGTGGATACCTTGAAGGCTTGAACTTGTACCCCTCTTGTTGCTTGATCTTGTATCAGAGAACTCATACAGTATTTAACCTATGTAATTGACTAACTTCACTCGGCATAATGTTTTCTAGATCTCTCTCTGTCCTGAGGGGTTTTATCACTGTTTTGTAGGAATGTCTACTTTTCCATTGTGTCTATATACTAGACCTTTTTTTATCTAATCTTCCTACTGATGTAGACTGTTTCTAACTTCTTGCTATTGTGAACTGTGCTGTAATGAATGTGGGAGGGCATACACCTATTCATGATATTTCTTTGGGCTATATGCCACTAGTGGTATTGCTGGGTCATATGGTATTTCTGTTGTCATTTGCTGTAGGAATCACCATATTGCTGTTCACAGTAACCATATGTATTTACAAGCCATCTGCAGTAAGAGTTCCAATCTCACCACACCCTCTTCAGCATTCGTTGTTCTGTTTTTAAAAATTGAACTGCAACTATGGATGTTAGTTGGTATGTCATGGTTGTTTCAACATGTTTTTCCGGGATGGCTGCTGAATGAGAGCATTTCCTCGTGTGTTCATTAGCCACGTCATCCTTTGTGAATCATCTGTCCAGGTCCTATGCTCACCGCAGAGAGTTATTAGGTTTTTTCCCTTGTAGTAGGCTTGTAGTATAACTGTGAATTTTAATAATTAGTCCTTTGTTATGGCATTGCTAAATATCCTTTCCTAATCTGTGAGTTACTATTTCGCTTTTTTAATGAAATCTTTTGAGGTACACAAGTAATTTATTTAGTTTTTGTTTTTTTTTTTTAAAGAGAGCCTCTTTACTGGCACCCAAGGTCCAGGTACAAGGCGTTCCTCATAGCACACATCCTGGCCAGGCCTTCTGGGCAAAAGGGGCAGGGCAGGAGGTGATGGGACAGGCCCAGGCCCTGGGCTTCTTGGCACTTTATTTAGTTTTTAAAATAATTTCATTGGGGTCCCTTCAGCTATTAAAACACTCAATACATCATCTGTATCAAGCACATTTGCACACATGTTGCCACATTCATTTCCAAGCATTTTACACTTGAGCCCTTCATATAAGCTCCTCCTTCCCCCTCCCCCCTTTTTTTTTAACAAATCATTTTATTGGGTACTCATACACCTCCCCTCACGATCCATACATACATCAATTGTATGCAGGCCTCATTTGCACACATGTTGCCATCATCTTTCTCAAAACTTCCTCCACCTAGACCCCCAGATCCAGTTTCCCATATTTCCCTTCCCCCCTTCCCTCTATGAACCTTTGATAATTTACAAATTGCTACTGCTTTTTCATATCGTACACTGCCCAATGTGTCCCTTCACTCACTTTCCTGTTGGCCTTGCCGCAGAGAGGAGGTTATATGTAGATCCCTAAAATTGGTTCCCCTTCTACTCCACCATCCCTCCACCCTCTGTTTATCACCACTCCCACCACTAGTCCTGAGGGAACATCTGTCCTAAATTCCCCATGTTTCCCACTCCAGTGTATATCCCCTGCTCTAGCCAGACTTGTCTGGTAGAGCCAGGAGCAAGGTAGTGGGTAGGAGGAAGCGTTTGAGAACTAGAGGAAAGATGCATATTTCATTGTTACTACTCTGTACTTTCACTCATCTCCTCCCTGCAACCCCTCTGTAAGAGGATGTCGCTTCACCTATCAATAGGCTTTGGGTCGCCAATCTGTACTCCCCCCTATTTATGATATAATTTTAGTTCTTTGATGCCTGACACCGGAACCCTTCAACACCTCGTGGTCACACAGTCTGGTGTGCTTCTTCCTTGTGGGCTTAGTTGCTTCTGAGCTGGATGGCTGCTTATTTATTCAAGCCTTTAAGACTCCAGACGCTGTATCTTTTCATAGCCGGGTACCATCAGCTTTCTTCACCACATTGGCTTATGCACACATTTGTTGTCAGCGATCATATCAGGAAAGTGAGCACTCAATATTATGGTTTTTAGTTCTTAAACCCTGATAACTGATCCCTTTGAGAACTCATGGTTCCACATGCAGATGTGCTTTATCCATGTGGAATTTGTTGCTTCTGAGCTGGATGGCTGCTGCTTTACTCAAGCCTTTAAGACCTCAGATGCTACATCTTTTGATAGCCGGGCACCATCAGCTTTCTTCACCAACTTTGCTTATGCACAAATTGTCTACAGTGATCGTGTTGGGGAGGTGAGCATCATGGAATGTCAATTTAATAAAGTGTTCTTGCATTTAGGAAGTACTTCAGTGGAGGTCCAATGCCTATCTGCTGTTCCACTACTAAGCCTATATGTATATGTTTGTTGATCTATTTCCCCCATCACATATAAATATATGCACCTATGTACATGCCTGTATTTAAACTTTTTTTTTTAATCAATTTATTGGGGGCTCATACATTGCTTTTTGCAATCCATCCATACATATATTGTGTCAAGCATGGCTGCTGCCTTCATTCTCAAAGCATTTTCTTTCCTTTTTTCGGGGGGGCGGGACATCACTGTCTCTGGTGGTTGTGGGCGCCACCCAGTGCTGCTCCTGAGGGCCGCCGCTGGATTTGAACTGCCAAGCCCGTGGGCCGCAGTCCCGCACTCAACCGCTGACACCACCGGGGCTCAGCCCTGTATTTAAACTTTTATAAGTGCCCTTTACCCCCCAGTTCTTTCCGCTATTTCCTCTTACTCTCCTCTTGTCCCACTGTCGTGCTCAGCCTCCATTTGGGTTTCAGTGTTTTCTCTCAGTTACAGTACTCTCATTCACCTTGTCTCTAATTTTGGATCAATTGATATACCCTTATCCCTGGGCTGATCAACACCATCTCCTTTCCCCCTCCTCCCCTTCTCCCATGGCCCCTACCCCAGAACCATCAGTCCCATCGTTTTCACCTCCAGCCTGTTCATCTAGCCTATCTTATTTAGATAGATAGACCTGCAAAGGTAACAATTTGTACCCAAAAAAAGCTTCCCAAAATGAAGCAACCAAAGAAAATAAAGCAATGATAACAAAAAAACTTCCAGTGTCCTATATATTGATGTAAGCAACCTATAAATAATTCAAGGTCTATTCATTGGTCTCCAGGAGTGCCCCCTGGTTGAGTCAGATGAGATGCCAGTCCCTCTTCCCAAGCTTTATCCCTATCACTCCATCTGGAGCTCCACGTCTGTTGCACACCCTTAGTGTTTTTCCCTGGTGTGGTTGTGTCAGACAGGGTGTACTCCTGACCCTCGTTCTCCACTGTTGACCCCGAAAGACCTTGAGTCAGTGATGGGAACTGTAGTTCATAGTGGGGCTAGCCTTATGATCCTCTTTGTGCATCGGCTGTTCTAAGTGGGAATATCGTCCTGAAGGACCAGTGGACCAGGATGCACTCCATTCTCTCTTCCTCCCTCTTCATTTGTTCTCCTGTGTTCTGGTCAGGCACATCTCACTCCCCAAGCTGCAGCCTCAGTGCTGACCTCCAAGGCAAACTCCCCTGGTGGAGAGGTGGCTGCCCCTGTAGTTGGGATTGAAGTTGTGTGCTCAGACTCCTCTGTTGGTTCCCCCCTCGATGCCGTCCCGCTGCATTCACATCCTGGATCACCGGGTTTAAGTTTGGTCCCTCTTTCGCTGTGGAGGTATAAATAATACACTCCCCTTGAGTGGGTTAGTACCCCATTCCCTCTCTGCACGTCACCATTTGCCCCATGCTCCACTCCTGTCCCCTCATTCCAGCTGGCTACCATATGTAGCCCTGAATTTGGTCTGGCCACTGCCATACTACCTGGGCCTCTCCCCAGCCATTTCTGAATACAGTAGCTACCCAAATACTCCTTTTGCAATTTTTAAAATTATATTTACCTCAGTGGACTCATGTTAAACCTGACCTTTTGCATGTGGCTAACTTCACTTAGCATGATTTCCTCTGGTTTTTACCACACGGTGATGTGCTTCATGCGTTCATCACTACTTTTCAGCAATGCATAGTACTCCATTGTATGTATATACCACAGCTTTTTAATCCATTTGTCAGTTGATGGAAATTTGGGCTGCTTCCAACTTCTTGCAATTGTGAACTGTGCTGAGATGAACATTGAAGCATAGATGTCTGGTTGTGGTGTGTTGCTTGCCTCTGCTGAGTATATGCCCAGTAGGGGAATTACTGGGTCATATGGTAGCTCAATTTCCATCTGTTTTAGATATCACCAAATTGATTTCCATAATAGTTGTGCATACCTACAGGTCCACCAGCAGTGGATAAATGTTCCTATCTCCCCACAGCCTCTCCAGCACTTACTGCTTTCTGATTTTTTGAATTGGGATATCCTTGTGAATGTTAGGTGGTAGCTCGTTGTTCTGATTTTCATTTCTCTTATAGCCAATGATCGGGAATATTTTCTCATATGTTTATTGGCCATTCTGATTTCTGCCTCTGTGAAACTTCTGTTCATGTCCTTTGCCCACCTCCTCAGTGGGCAGTTAGTTTTGCTCTTTTTGGAAGCTATCAGAATATTGTAGACTTTAGTAATAAGGCCTTTATCTGATTTGTCATTGCTGAAGATGTTTTCCCAGTCCGTGGGTTGTCTTATTACTCTCTTGGTGAATTCTTTCGATGCACACAGGTGTTTAATCTTCATTATATCCCACCTGTCTATTTGTGCCTCCTCTCAGTTTGTGTCCTTCCCTATTTCTGATAACCTATGTAATCCCTGTGCCAACGTTCTCAGGTTGGTCCCAATTCCCTCATTGATGGCCTTAATAGTTTGGGGTTTTACTTCGAGTCTATGATCCACCTTGAGTTTAGTCTAGTGCATGGATTGAGATAAAGGTCTTGCTTCATTTTTCTACAAGTAGATATCCATGTTTTCCAGCACCACTTGTTGGAAAGGGCATCTGATTCCCATTTGATATTTTGGGGGTCCTTATCAAAGATCAGTTGTCTGTATGCTGATGTTTTTATTTCTAGGTTTTCAATTCTTTTCCATTGGTCTGAGTATCATTATGCCAATACTATGCTGTTTTGACCCCTGTGACTGTATAGTATGTGCTAAAATGAGGTAAAGCAAGCCCTCCCACGGTATCCTTTTTCTTAAGGAGATCTTGGCAAATTCTGGGCTTCTTCCCTCTCCATGTGAAGTTGGTAATTGTTTTTTCCATTTCTTTGAAGAAAGATGAGGGTAATTGTATTGGAGTTGCATTAAACTTACATAGTACCTTAGGTAGAACTGACATCTTTACTATATTGAGTCTTCCGATCCATGAGCATGGGATATTCTTCCATTCGTTGAAGTTACACTTGGTTTCTTGTAATAGTGTTTTGTAGTTTTTATCGTATACATCTTTTGTTCTTATAGTCAGCTATATCCCTAGATATTTCAATTTGTGTGTGGCTATTGTGAAGGGTATCTCTTTTTTTATCTCCTCTTCTGTGGTCTTATCTGATGTGTATAGCAGTCCAATAGACTTCTGATTGTTGATCTTATATCCTGCCACTCTGCCACACTCCTCTATTGTTTCCAATATTTCCCTTGTGGAACTTTTGGGGTTTTCCATATATAAAATCATATGATCTGCAAATGGCGATAATTTCACTTCTTCTTTCCCCAGATGAATACCTTTGATGTCTTTTCTTTGCCTTATACTATTAGCTAAAACCTCCAGTACAATATTGAATAAGAGTAGCGGCAAGGGACATCCTTGTCTGGTCCCCTTTTTCAGTGGGATTATGTTAGTCTTTTCTGCATTGACTATCACACCGGCTGTTGGTTTTTCATATATAGCTTGTATTGTCTTGAGGAATTTTCCTTCTATTCCTATCTTCTTGAGTGTAATAAACAGGAATTGGTGTTGGGTGTTGTGATATGCTTTTTCTGCATCTATTGGTATTATCATGGGGTTCTTAGAGTTTTCATGTCAATATGGTGAATGATATTAATGATCTTTCATATGTTGAAACACCCCTGTATCCCTGGTATAAACCCCACTTGATCATGGTGAATTATTTGTTTTATATACTTTTGTATTCTATTGGCCAGTATTTTATTAAGGATTTTTGAATCAATATTCATTAGGGATATTGGACTGTAGTCCTCATTTCCTATGGGATCCTTGCCTGGTTTCGGTATAAGTGTTATACTAGCTTCATAGAAGGAGTTTGGGAGTTTGCCATCTTTTTCTATGTTTTGAAAAAGTTTGTGTAGGATTGGTGTCAGTTCTCTGAATGCTTGGTAAAATTCTCCTGTAAAGCCATCTGGTCAAGGTGATTTTTTTGTTAGTCACTTGATAACCTTGTCTGTTTCTTCTCTTGTTAGGGGTCTGTTGAGATTCTTGACGTCCGATGAGTATAGTCTAGGAAGGGATTGTTTTTCCAAGAATTTGTCCATGTCCTCCATGTTGTTGAATTCATTAGAGTACAGTTCTTTGTAGTACTGTGTAATTATCATTTTAATTTCATTAGGGTCAATTGTGACGCCCCCTCATTCATCCTTCATTATTGCTGTTGAAATGTGTTTCCCTCCTTTCTTTGGTTAAGTCTGCCAGCGGTTTGTCAATTTTGTTAATCCTTTCAAAGAACCAACTTTTATTAGCATTAAATTTTTTCCATTGTTTTCTTATTTTCCCTCTCCTGAATCTCAGCCCTGATTTTTTTTTCTTTTGCTATTAGTGGGATTGTTCTGATTCTCCTCTAGTCGTCGTAAGTTCTGTGCCAGCATATCAGTTATGAGATGCTCTTCCTTTTTCAGGTGTGCCTGTATTGCTATGAAACTTTCTCTGACGACTGCCTTTGCTGTGTCCCATACATTTTGGTATATCATGTTTTCCTTTCATTGGTTTCTAGAAATTTTTTAATCTCATCTCTGATCTGGGCCAGTACGCTCTCCTTTTGTAATAGAGAGTTATTCATTCTCCATTTATTTTCTGTAGTTCTCGTCATCTTCCTTTTGTTGGTTTCCAACCTTATGGCACAGTGATCTGAGAGAGAGTTCTGTATGATATCAATGTGCTTATATTTATGTAGATTCACCTTATGTCCCAGTGTGTGGTCTATCTTTGAATATGTTACATGTGGGGATGAAAAGAATGTGAGTTGTTCTTTGGGTGAAAAACTCTGTAGCTATCTACCAAATCAAACTGTCTAATTGTAGTGTTTAGAGCTCTAGCCTCCTTGTTGAGTTTCTTTCCCTGTGATCTTTCTTTCTCAGAGAGTGGTGTATTGAAGTCACCCACTATGATTTTTGAGACTGTGATTTCTTTTTTCATCCTTAGGTGTGTTTCGTTTACATATTCAGCGGGTCTCTCATTAGGGGGATATATGTGTACAATGCTTATTGATTCATTGCTACCTTTGCCTTTAGCATACAGTATCCCTCCATATCTCTTTTTATGGTTTGCACTTTGAAGTCAATTTTACCTGAGATTAGAATTGCTACCCCTGCTTTTTTTGAATTGTTGTTTGCTTGGTATGCCTTTCTCCAGCCTTTCTTCTCAGCCTATTTTCATCTGTAGTCTTGAGATGTGTCTCCTGTAGGCAGCAGATTGATGGGTTGTGTTTTCTAAGCCAGTCTGCTCGCCGCAGTCTTTTGATTCCCCAGGTCAGTTCATTGATATTTAGGGTTATTAATCTCCAACTGTGGAATGTGTGATACCATCTTCTACCTTTTGTGTCGAGAGTTTCCCTACCTCACTTACTTTTCATTGTGTTGTGGATGTGTGTGTAAGGTTTGGTCATTCTTGATTTCTTTCCACCGTTAAGCCATGCCTAGTTTCAGGGCTGTTTTCTCTTTGCTGCCCTCTGGGTGAGATTGTTCTATCTGGTGTTCTCCTATTTATGCTTGATGAGTGCTGTTCTTCTGCCCATACTGGGTCAGCAAGGATCTTTCGTAGGGCTAGGTTTCTTTTAGCGTATTCTTTGAGTTTTCCCTTGTCTGTAAAAACATTTACTTCTCCATCTAGCTTGATAGATAATTTGGCTAGGTAGAGGATTCTTGGGTTTTTGTTATTTTCCTTCAATTTTTGGAATATATTACTCCACTCTCTCCTCTTCTTCATAGTGTCCGCTGATAGCTCTGAGCATATTCTTATTTGGGAACTTTTATATGTGATTGCTTTTTTTCCCCCTATCTGCTCTCATGATTTTCTCCTTTTCCTCAAAGTTAGATAGTTTAGCTATTATGTCTCTTGGTGACTTCTTGGGATACAGTGTGGCTAGTGTTCTTTCAGCCTCTTGAATGGCTGCCTGGTTTTCATTCATTAAGCTAGGGAAGTTTTCCTCCAGGAATTCTCTATTGTTGCAGATGACTTCTTGGTGGTGTCTTCTTCTGGAAGGCCATTAATTCTGATGTTATTTCTTCTTATAGCATCAGATATAGATCTTACATTTTCTTCGGTTTCTCTGATAATCTTATTCGATTTTTGTTCACGTATGTTAAATTCCACTTGGTCATCCTCTAGGTCATGAATGTAGTTTTCAGCTTCTTCCAGTCGATTCACGAACTCTGTAAGTCTCCTGTTATTTTCTGTTATTTCATCCCTAAGCTCTTATATTTCCCTTTGCTGTATGAACTTTATCTCTTCTATTAATTCATGCTTTTTCTGTATTATTTTCCTCATGTCATGTATGACTGCAAGCATCATTCTGAAAATTTCCTTCTGCGCCATATCAATGTCTGCTTGTTCTATGCATGCCACTAGGTTCAGGGCCTCTTCTGCTGTTATCTTTTGTTTCTCCAGTGTTTTCGTTGAAGTTGTTGGGGCTGATTGCTGTTTGCATTGCGTTGTTTTCAAAGTACCAGGTGCCATTTTCTAGGGTCTCGAAGAGCACTGGCTTGTGTAGCTTGTGTATTTCCCTATATGAGGGAACGTAGATTTGTCCCACTTTTATCATTGATGATCCTGATAATTCTGAATTTTGCATTTAGGTTTTGATCCACTTTAAGTTTGTTTTCATTTCATTCTTCTGTAGGTGGATATTCGTTTCCCCAGCACTATTTATTTATTGAAAAGGGCATCAGCTTCCCATTTAACGCTTAGTGGATCTTTGTCAAAAATCAGTTGTCTGTATATGAATGCTTAAATGCCTTGGTTTTCTGTCCTGATTCATTGGTCTGTGTATGTGTCATTAGACCAGGCTTTTATTGCAACGCGGACTAGTAGGTTTTGAGGTCAGGTAGTGTAAGATCACCTTTTTGAAGAGTTCTTTGCCAGTCCTTGGTTTCTTCCCTCTTCATAAAAGGTTGGTAATTAGTTTTTCCATTTCTTTAAAGAGTGATTCTAGAATTTGAATTGAGATTACATTGAATTTGTAGTTTGCTTTAGTTAGTATTGAGATTTTCACAATATTGAGTCACCGGATCCAGGAACATGGGATACTCTTCTATTTGTGTAGACCCATTTTAGTTTCATGTAATAGTTTTCTGTAGTTTTCTTTGTACAGATCTGTCTCTCTCTCTCTCTCTCTCTCTCTTTTGGCTTAGGTTTATTCCTAAGTATTCCATCTCATGCAGCTAGCTATTTCTTGATGTGTTTTTCAGTGTTCTCATCATTAGTATTTAGGAGTCCAGTTGAGTTCTACTTATTAATCTTATTTTTTGCTACTCTATTAAACTCCTATTAAAGTTGTTTCCAATGATCTTACTGGGGACATCTTAGAATTCTCTCTATATAAACCAAGTCGTCTGCATACAGTGAAAGTTTCACTTTTTTGCCCAATTGTATTTCCTTGATTCCTTGCTATTGTCTTGTGGTTCTGGCTAGCACTTCCAACACACTGTTGAAGGATATCCTTGTTGGATTCCCTTACTCAGTGGAAATGTTTTCAGCTTTTCTCCATTGAGTGTAATGTTGGCTACTCTTTTTTCATATATGACCTTACTTCTGCTGAGTATTTTTCCTTATATCCTATTTTATTTTTTTCCCTCCGATATTCCTATCTTCTTCAGAGCTCTCATGGTTGTTGGATGTTGTCAAATGCTTTTTCTGTATTTATTAATATGATAGTATAATTTTATCCTTTTTCTTGTTAATTGGGTGGATTATTAAAATTTTTTTTTCAAATTGAAGCATCCTTGGCATCAATCCCAAATGACATGCGGTATTATTTTTTTTGATACGTTGTTTAATTTTATAGGCCAGGCTGAGCCCTGCTAGCATAGTGGTTGTGCGTAGGACTGCGGCCCACTGGAATGGAAATTCAGTTCCAGCTCCACAGGAGCAAAGGCTGAGCCTACTACTCCAACCACCAGAGGGCAGTGATGCCCCCCCCAAAAAAAAATTTTTATAGGCCAAGAGATTTTTGTTGAGATCTTCTGCATCGGTGTTCATTAATGATATTGGTCTGTGGTTTTCTATCTTTGTGGGGTTTTTTAAAATAGTTTTATTCACATTTCATCTTAATGTTATACAGTTCAATAATTCAATCATATCAAAGAATAGTATATTTATCACCATATTCAATTCTGGAACATTTTCTTTGTTGTAGTTATTGTTATTCATGTAGTTTTTTTTCCCTAATTGTGATAAAAATACACATCTGAATATTCCAATTCCATTACTTCTTGTATAATTCAGTGCCATTGGATATATTTTTTGTTTTGTATAACCATTATTGATATCCTTTTCCAAACTATTTTATCACCATTGATAGAAATTCATGACACAGCAATTATTTTCCCTTTGCTTATGGTAATCATTGGTCAAGTTTGGGGTTGTTTTTCTCATGGTTTACTTGGTATAATATTCACATAACCTGGTTAAATTGTTTTTAAAATGAGTTTGCATATACATAATCACAATCAGTCCTTGTATTAGTCCGGGTAGGCTAGAGGAACAAACTTCATAGACACGCATATAGCTATAAGGAAAAGGTTTATATACAAGAAGAACAGGACATTGAGCCCAGTCCATTTCAAAGTCGTAAGTCCGATATTGATCCATATACCCGAAATCAGTCTCCTTCCAACTCAAAGGTCAGTGAGTGCAGAGTCCTGGCGCTGGCAGGGGTCTCCCCATGGTTTCTCACTTCCAGGACTCAGGGTTCATCACAGCATCCAGTGGTGGCAAAAGCAACTCATCGTTGGCAGGGGTCCCCACGTGGCCTCTCCAGCTTCAGAGGTCTGGCTCCATCAGGGCCAAGCCATGTGGCTTCTCTGGCTCCTCAGACGCTGCCATCTTGTCTTGTCCGTGATTCATCGTCTCTGAGAACTAACTCCCAACAACAAGGGAGATTGCTTCTCATTTCCACGAGGGAAATATCGTGAGACTTCCCAGACGTATCAGGAGAACCATGCCTACACAGAGGCCTCATTGGCTACTCAATGGCAATCTCCAGATTAACAGGCTAGACTCCACCCCTACATTTCTGTCATAAAATTAACGTAAGCACATGACTGCCACAGTCCTAGTGCTCCTTCTTCATTCCCTCATTTGTTGTTTGCTCCCCAACCCCCTCACTTTGCTGATTTCCTCCATCCCAAATAAACCATTGCATCAGTTACTACTCTGTGCATCTACTCCTGTGCTTCACAAGCTGTGAAACCAACAGAATAAAATGGAAAGGATAAAATAATACAAATATAACATGTATGAAAGAAAAGACCGCCATAAATATTTAGATAACCAGGGAACACATTTTTGTCATGAAACAATCTAAGAAATACTTTTGTCTAGAACAAATTCAGGTTGGGTCAAGAGGGCGGTCAACTGGCTCCAAGTGTCAAGTTTGACCAAGCATAATCAAATTTACCAATGATCTCTGCCTGTTCAAGTCCCTTGACTGTGGTTAGAGGGAATCTGCCACTGGCTTAATCTGACTAGATACTTTGCAGATGAGTTTTGGGCTCACATAATCCTCCATAGCCTTCTGTAATTGAGCATTTACAATTTAAGCTCTGATATTTTCCCTTTGTCATATTTGGATTTTGTATCTGTCCTCTTTGGATCACATAGCTGGTGTGCTTCTTCCATGCGGACTTAGTTGAGTCTTCACCTATGTGGTTGTTTGTTTGAATTCAAGCCTTTAAAACACCCGCTATCTTAAGCACACTTATCTTCAGTGATCATTTCATGGAGGTGAATATTGAACAAGGCTGTTTTCAGAAATAACTGTTCAAGGTATTGGGGCTAGGGTTAAGTGGGGCCCCATAATCCATCAGCTTGTGCACGGGTTATGCACTATTATGGTTTACTATAGTGGTAGTATTATGACAAAAACAGAACCTCATAAGAAGACCAACAACAATAAACAAATTGCCAGAAAAATAACACAAAAACAAAAGGCAGAAAAAGATACCCAAAGAAACAAAAAGGAAAATCATTGTCGCTCATTTCCCTGGTGTATAATGCGATTGCATTAATAACAATTTTTCCAATGGCACAGTTCCAGACACTATTTGTTTGAGTTTATGCAGTACAGTTCCACTGCCCATAAGTTGTTGCCCTGCATAGTTCTGTCTCCCCATTGATTGAGCTCTGTTTATCCTGAGGAAAACCCCTTGGATCAATTCTTCCAATTGCAGATCCCTGCCCTACAGATCTAAACCTGTCACATCAATTCAAGGGAGGGTGTCAAGGTACTAAATATATGGGAATTCTGGTTCCCTTTATATTCCTCGCCATGATCTAATCACTGCTGATTCTACCACCCGGGGCCCTGCTGTTTCTCCCAGCAGAGAAGACCCTAGTTCTCACTTCAAGGGGAAAGACTGCTTTGAGGCTTTGTAACAGATTTATTGCTGTTTTCATTGAATGAGTTTGCTGTCCTTTTCTGTGTACTGGATGAGTTTGTGTGGGATTGGTGTCAGTTCTCTGAACACACGGTAAAGTTCTCCTGTTAAGCCATCAGGACCTGGGCATTTTTAAGTTGGGAGTTTCTTTTTTGGGGGGGTGGAGGGGTTCACTGCTCTCCGGTGGTGGGAGTAGGAGGCCCAGCCCCACTGCTGGAATTGAACCTCCGTCCCAGTGGGCCGCAGTCCCGTGCACAACCACTACGCCACCGGGGCTCAGCCCTAGTTGGGAGTTTCTTGGCAACTCTTTTTTTGTTGGTTTGTTTTTTGGGCATCACTGCCTCTGGTGGTCGTGGGCGCTCCCCAGTGCTGCTCCTGAGAGCCGCCACTGGATTTGAACCGCCACGCCCACGGGCCGCAGTCCCGCACTCAACCACTTACGCCACAGGGGCTCAGCCCTCCCTAGTTGGGAGTTTCTTAATGACCTTATCTATTCTTTTGCTATGATCTGTTCAAGTTCTTAATGTCCACATGTGGTAATTTGGCAGGAGAGTGTTTTGCTAGGTATTTGCCCATATCGTCAACATGATTAAATTTGTTGTTTCATAATACTGCCTTATTATTAATTTCATTTGAATCTGTTGTGATGCTCTTTCATCCCTAATTCTAGATAATTGACATTTGCTATTTGTTAAATTTGCTTTTTTTTTTTTGGGGGGGGGGAGGGTTGGGGGGTGGGAGGCCCAGCCTTGCTACTGAACAGCTGATGCTGGATTTAAACCACCAACCCTGTGGGCCGCAGTCCCGCACACAACCACTGCACCACCAGGGCTCAGCCCTTGCTTTGATGATTTTGTTGAGCCCTTCAAAGAACCAACTTCTTGCTTTGTTGATTGCTTTCCTTTTTTTTTCTTTCTTCCAGTTGATTTATTTCTGCTCTAACTTTTATGATTTTTCTTGATGTTGGGAGTTTATACTATTGGCCTTATTCTAGTTGTTGAACGTGGTGTTAAGGTGTTTAGCATGATTCGCTCCTCTTTCATGTTTGCGTGAGTTGCTATAACGCGACCTCTGATAAAACTATTTTGCTGTGTCCCATAGCTTTTGATATGTTGTGTTATTATTTTTGTTTGTTTCTAGGAACTTCCTAATTTCATCTCTTATTTAGACATACCCAGTCTTTTTTGAATTGTGTTGTGAGTCTCCAAGTGTTTGTCTTTTTTTTTATTCTTTCTGTTGTTGACGTCCAGTTTTATGGCACTATAGTCTGAGAAGAGGATTCAAATGAACTGTGTTTGAATTTGTTCAGTCTACTTTACTGCCCAGCCTGTGGTCTGTTTTAGAATATGAACCATGTATGTTGAAAAAGAATGTGTACTCTCTTACTGTTGGAAAACTTGGTAAATATCTAGGAGGTAAAGTTGTTCAGCTGTTCAGTTTCTTTATTGAGTTTCTTGTTAATCATTCTTTGAGCGTAGTGTATTTGACATTGTAGAAGTAGTTAAGAAAAAACAAGGGAGATGATATCAGCCATCCAGACAGTTGAAAAATATTTCCAAGAATGGAATTGCAGATTTGACAAGTGTGTTAAATGTAATGGAGAGTATTTTGAAGATGAGGTTGTTTTGTAAAATTTTAAAAACATGGCTTTGAGGAATAAATTCCAGTTTTTTCTTTTTGCCACCCTCTCATATATCAGCAAAGTGCATCAAGTCAGTTATTGTGTTTATAGTAGAAGGCTCTGTATTATATTGTAGACCAGTATTGGGTTTCTGCATCATGCCAGGGCCACAGAGTAAAAATATAGGCCACTGGAGTGGAGGCCCAAGGTGTGGGTGTGAGGACTTCCAATCAGGAGAAGAGTAAGTCCTGTTAAGAACAGTAATTCCTAGTGTCAGCCAGACACCTAGGTTGCAGAGGGGAAGCCATCGAGAAATACTGAATTCCAGTTACTAAGGCAGGAAAGAGTTTTGTGGGGGTTTTACCCCAAAAGAAATAGGAAAGAAAAAAAAAACCTTAGATATCTTAAAGCTCCCAGAGAGTTCACACTGTGTTCCTGGATTACCAGAGGCAGGTGCCCTGACCCAGTTAGCTGGGGCTTCTGTCTGGTGGCCCTTAGTGCTGGGTCTTGCAAGGAGTAGGAGATGGGGATCAGGTAAGGAAATGAGACCATGAAAGCTCTGTTCCTCCAGTCATTTGGAGCTCTAGCTTCCAGGGGTCTGAGAAAGCAGGAGGGTGGGAACTCCACTTGCGGGGCATTCTGGCGAGAGACAGTCCCCTCAAAGATAGAGGATAGGGAGGAGCTAGTACTTGCTCCCCGCTGACCCCCATGAGCTCAGGCAGAAAGGGTGCCACAGGGAGCACAGCTGGCTTCTCCAGTGGTGAAAAACTGGAGAGGGAAGTCTAAAATATTCCCAGAGTGCTGGGAATCCTGCATCTCAAGTTCCAGAATCGGCCTCCTCACCTGTCTGTCTCTGGGTGGTTCTAGGGTCTTCCCCACAAGCGTTTTATGAAGCATTTATGACTTCACTATTTTTCCACTCAAGCTTAAACTTAACTTTGAAGTTTGTTCTTGCTTTAATTTTAGTAGAATTCACGTTGTTCCGATGTTGTTAGGTGCCATTGAGTTGGTTCTGAGCCATCGCAAACCTGTGCATAGCAGAAAGAAACTGCGCCGTCGTGTGCCATCTCTGCAGCCACAGTGGCAGTCGTCCCACTTAGCACTTTCCTCTGTTTTACTGAGCATGTGCTGCGAGCTCCTTATCCTTTTTAGTGTCTCAATCTATGTCCTATGTTACAAGCTAATACAAATTTATTTGGTACAGATTTTTTTTTAATCCATGCAATTTCTTTCATAACAAAGCATTTTTATGAACTTTTTTTAGACCCTTCATATTATAAGCAAGGCTTGTAAGAGATTAACCTAGCCTTCCTGCCTTACTGTACCAGAATAACACACATTTCAAATAATCATTTGTTAGGTCCTAAAATTTTTCAGTGTAATTATCACTCATTATTATTCTGCTATACTCCCTACTATTTTTTTTTGGCATCACTGCCCTCTGGTGGTCGTGGGAGCTACCCAGCCTTGCTGCTACTGGATTTGAACCGCCAAGCCAGTGGGCTGCAGTCCTGCACTCAAGCACTGCGCCACCGGGGCTCAGCCTTCCCTACTAATCTTTTAAAGAACTAAACTTACCATTTACACTTTACCCTGCCCTTAAATTTAATTAAAACCAAATTGTTTGGCTGAGCCCCGGTGGCGTAGTGGTTGCGTGCTAGACTACGGCCCACTGGGTTGACAGTTCAAATCCAGCTGCAGCTCTACAGGAGCAAGGCTGGGCCTCCTACTCCCACCAGAGGGCAGTGATGCCAAAAAAAAACACCCAAATTGTTTTTCTAATACCTGTAATATGTTGACACTATATGCACAAACCTATTCTTCTCTCATACCTTTTTATTCTTGTATATGTATCTTTGTATTATATTTGTGTAGTAGGGAGACTTCAGAAACCTAGAGATTTTATATGAATTTACTAAATAGAATGTACTAAATTTTATTCTAGCTAATTGAACACTTAAACTTTTAAAAATTTTATCTCATAGTACAATATGTATTTGACTGTGGTCTGTAAAATAAAAACAATGTAATCTGGAAGTTATGAAATGTGCACTCATTTGAACTAATTTTTCTTAACAAACACAGGATTTGTGAATAATGAAATGTGGGTTTTATACTTGAAAAAAAAATTCCTTAAGGTAGTATTCTGAATAAAACTTGCAAAATGTAAAATGAATTAAGGAAAATTTAAATCTTATGTAATGACCAATTCCAGGCCTAGTAAACATTGCTAGTCCTAGGTTACTTTGCCATTTAAAAACAAAACAAAACACACACACAGATAGTAAAAAGAAAAATTAATGTTTTATAGGCCGTGGGAAAATAGTTTTGAGCGAAGTACAAAAATTTAAAGCATTCTTTTTAATTTTCTAATTCTTTACTGTAGAATGTTGCAGAGTGTAACTTTTGTTTGAGATGACAGAATTGATAGCTGAACAAAGAAACATAATTTGGAATTAAAAGTTCTTGCTTTAGGGCTGAGCCTCAGTGGCGTAGTGGTTGTGTGCGGGACTGCAGCCCACAGGGTTGGTGGTTCAAATCCAGCAGCAGCTCTCCAGGAGCAAGACTGGGCCTCCTATTCCCACCAGGAGGCAGTGATGCGCACAAAAAAAAATTCTTGCTTTAATAAAAATTTCTTAAACCATGGGAGGAAAAGGTGGTATTTTGAGCCAGGTATCTGATCATCAGAAGGTATTAGTAATGAGTTATGATTGTTTGAACTAATTTAACAACACTCCTGATTATATGCCATATAATAAAATGTTAGACTATTAATAATTTAACAGTTTTTCTTCGATTCTTAAAGTGCTCTCTACTTAAATGTACGCAATACAGGAATCAGATGATATGTTTCCAACATGTAGTTAACCATTAGACTGATGAAAAACTGTTGCAGTGTAATTGATTCTGACTCAAGGTGATTTCAAGATATTTTTTATTATAACGTCCCAGTATTTTCAGTGACTGACATTTTGGAAGTGGATTTTCAGACCTTTTTTCCTAGGTATCTGGGTGTTTTCAAGCTACCACCCTTCCAGTTATCAGCAAAACATGGTTCAGCATTTGGTAATTGAGATTAAACTATGGAGTGATATATGTATTAACCCCCTAATCATAAAAATAAAATGATCACTTTTATAATAACTAATAAAAAGCAAGCCACATCACCATGGAGGCATCATCAGAATCCAACCTGACTGATCCGGGTGGATTCCACCCCTACTCATTCATACAATTTAAGTTGACATAAAATCAAAACTATCACAGACCATCCCTCGTCAACTTACTATCCTCTTATGACTTCTGAACAGCACTATAGTCTTTACCTTTATGTTTACATTTTTTATAAATTTGATGTCACATTTCATGACCTGGAATTACAGAATGTAAAAGAAATCTTGGAGTTTCTAGACGACCTCCTGGACAGGTTAATGAAACAGGATCTGCTACTGCCTTGAACAGGTTTCTTGGTCAAGGAACATATCACTTGTGCCAAATTATTTCCTGAACTAGAACTCTGACCAGAAGTTTACTTCTTGTTTATGTCCGAGTAAGCAAATTGTTTGCTTGCATTTTTTTTCTCAGTAACCATCCAACTGAAGGGTTTGGAAATATTTTTACAATACAAGGAAAGAGATATTATCTCTGCTATTTAAAAAAATCAGAAAAATGCTCACACTTAAGCCAACCATCTGTATTTTTGTTATTTAGTTTGTGGAAGTCATCTGCCTCTTATGGTAACCTACCAAAAAGTATATTATCTAGGGCATCAAACCTGACAGATGGTGTTAGAACTATACTTTGGAGAAGATTCCTGGGAAGTTTATTCAGTGAGCTGCATAAAGTGATGTGATTGATCAATTAGATGGAGACGTAGAATTTTACTCTTTAGTTACTTAGAAATTCAGTTAACAACTGACGTACTAGGATAGTACCCACTGGTCTGTATCCAGAAAATATTTCAGTTGTATTCTTCCTTGTTAGCGGGGAATTCTGAAATTAGTCACTAATTAGATCTAATTGGCCTGTTTTTATTTAACTTTTCCATCTTTCCTTAGTTAAAATATCTGATGAGTGGATGATAATATAGTGCAAAATAGGGAGATGATTGTAAGAAGATATAAAAACCTTACTTGATTTGATTATGGGCAATCATTTTATCACCAGTTTTGGATTTTTAGATCATTCTATTGAACTTAAAACTCACTGGCATCTTGCCAATCCCAACCCTTAACAGCCCTATGCGACAGATTAGAACTGCCCCTATGGGTTTGAGACTGTATAGAAAGTAGACGGACTCGTCTGTCTCTTACAGAGTATCTCTGGTGGTTTCACACTGCTGATTGGTTTAGCAGCCCAGTGTATAATCTGCTACACCACCAGGATTTCTTGTGTTGAAATGTAATCACATAAAATTCTCATTCACAATACAGGCAAAGCTTGTTGTATTATTGGACTTCACAGATACTGCTGCTTTTTTCTTTTAATGATATTACATTTTTTTTTATAAAAGTTCATGGAAATTTTGTGTTTAGCCACTGTGCTGGTGCCATTTTATAACTGCATGTGCACACTTCATGTCTGTGTCATATTTTGTTAATTCTTACAATAATGTAAACCTTTTCATATCGCTGCACACAGTAGTGTGCAACTTAATATGCACCCCCAAAATGTTGACTTTATTAAACTATCTACTTCATTAAAGTAGTATGAACTGAACCTATAATATCTCTGAGGTATGACTTTAGACAATTCAGTGATTTTTTCAGTGTCATCTCAGGTTTCTGTATCCTTCACAACAGTCAATTTTGCAACATATTTTGCCACTTCAAAAAGAATCCCATAGCCTTCAGCTGTCACTCTCATTCTCTCCCTTCCCTAAGAAATCACCATGATTATGTGCTGTTGAGTTACCTTGGATTCATTGTAACTTTTTGTATAAAAGGATGAAACATTGCTTAGACCTGTACTATCCTTACATTCATTGCTATGTTTGAATCCATTGTTTTAGTCATTGCCTCAATCCATTTTGTTTAGGGTCTTCCTGATTTTCACTGACCTTATCCAGCATGATGTCCTTCTCTAAGAATGTTCAAAGGACATCCTTAATAAGATCATCATCCTCACTCCTAAGGAGCATTCTGACTTGATTTCTTCCAAGACAGGTTTGATTATTATGCTGGATTTGATATTGTATTTCATATCCTTTGTCACCACTGTAATTGAATGATATCAATTCTTCATTCTTCCTTACAATCCAGCTTTCACATAGGAAGTCATTGAAAATTCCATGAGTTGGGCCATATATATGTTATTTGCCTTTAAACACTTTAAAGAGGGTTTTTTTTTTCAATTTGTTTATTCAGTAGATTTGTCCAGTGCAATATATTTGATTTCTTGACTCTGTGAACATTGATTGTGAATCTTCAGTAAAACAAAATTCTAGACAACTGTGAACACTGATTGTGAATCTAAGTAAAACAAAATTCTAGACAACTTTCATCTTTTTTCCATTTATTATGTGTATTGGTTCATTTGTGAGATTTTTGTTCCTTACTTTGAGTTTTAATCCTTACTGCGGCCAGTAATCTTTGATCTTCATCAGAAAGTGCTATGAGCCCTTTTGGCTTTCAACAAGCAAAGTTATATCATCTATATTGCATGTTCTTGAGTCCAATCACGTTGCCATGTTCTTCATATAGTCCATCTTCATGAATAAGTATAATGAAAGAATGCACATCTTTAATGATTTTAGCCAGATAGTATCCTCTGTTCCTATTTGTGTTTCATTAACTATGCCAAGGCATTCAACTGTCTGGGCCATAATAAAGTGGGTAGTCTTGAGAAGAATGGGAAGTCCAGGACACTTCATTGTGCTCATTAGAAACTCATTAGGTACATGGATCAAGAGGCAGTTCTGCTAACAGAGCAAAGGAATACTACATGGTTAAAAATCAAGAAAGATGTTGGAGAGGGGCCAACCTGCCATGCCCATACAGAAGCAAGCCAAGAAGGAAAAAGAACGAAGACTAGACCCCATACTGGCACCAAGCCCTGTGGATGATATCCCGTCCTGGAGTTGCTAAAGCTCAGAGAGTACTGTAGGGCCAACAACAGCTCGAGACATGATGTCCCCTCGCTGGAGTATACCGTGACAGAAGACAATACTGGGGACACAAGACGGGGAGTGAGTTCAGACTGATAGCCCCCCATACTGAGGCAACCCAAGAAGAGAACATTAACAGATCAACAGCAGGAGCAAAGCCAAGCCGTAACTCCCAAGGAGCCCCCCAAATAGACTCCAGATCCCCGCAGTACTGGGAGATCGTCATAAAGATCAGCAGACAGACCTGGAATTCTGTATGCCTTTTTGTTAATGTTTTGTTTGTTTTTTTTCTTTCTTTATTCAATCTTTTGTTTTCTTTTTGTTTTGTCTCTTGTGGTTTTGCCCACCTATATAAGATAGGCACGGGAAGCAAGCCTAAGGGGAAAACAATGGAATTGACAGTTCTGAAGTAACTTGCGGGGAGAAGGAGGTGAGGGAAAGAGGTAACACTACAGACAGGGGAACAATTAGGGAATTGAAAGCAACAACGAGGACTGTAACCTTACGGGAGTAGAAAACGTCAGCCTTCTCCCATGGGACAGTTGGTGGTTTTGAACTGCTGATCTTGCAGTTAGCAGTTCAACACATAACCCCCGTGCCACTGCAGCTCCAGATGAAAGACAGCCCTGTGAAAAAGACGTTGAGAATGGAATTGTGATAATACCAACCAAGGAATGCCTGGCGTTCCCAAACGTTGGAGGAGACAAGGATCGTTCCACGGAGCCTCCAGAGGGAGGGTGACTATGCTGACAGCATGAATTCAGACTTCTTACTTCCCAAACTGTGAGAGAACATATTGCTGTTTTAAGCCACACCCTTCTGGCAATTTCTTAAAGCAGCCCAAGGAACCTAATACAATCCCCATGGAATGAAAGAAATGGCCTTGCTAGTAACTTAACTTCACTTTAAGACCTCAACAACAATGCAATAAATGTTATGCGTAAAAAGTCAATTAAAACAAAACAACCCTGACTCTGTGGGTTTCTTGTGTGCGTGCACGCAAAACCCACAACAGCAAGGTGGACGTAGAGGTCCGGGTGGTCGTGGAGCAACAGCAATCTAGCTGAGAGGAATTACGAAGAGGAGAAGGGTGAGTCTGATGGTGGGGCAGAAAGAGTGAAAGGAAACAGGACAGCTCTCGGAAGCAAAGCTATGAGTAGAGGCGTACACATAGGTGTGCACTTGAGTAAATATATTCATGAAAATAGTGGCCTGTGTACACAGACTTATATGGCACTACCTTCAGCAAGTACATGCGCTTTGGGCACCTCCCTCAATGCAAGAACACTTTTATTTTAACAGCCTGGCATTCTGTGATGCTCCCCCTCCCAACACAAACGCTGAAGACAAAGTGGGTGCATAAGCAAATGTGACGGAAGCAGATGGTGCCTGACTGTCAACATGTGTAGAATTGGGTGTCTTAAAAAAGCTTTGAGTTAGGGCTGAGCCCCAGTGGCCTAAGTGGTTGAGTGCAGGACTGCGCCCGCGGGCTTGGCGGTTCAAATCCAGCGGTGCCTCTCAGGAGCAGCACTGGGGAGCGCCCACGACCACCAGAGGGCAGTGATGCCCACAAAACCACACACAAAAAACTTTGAGTAAACCAAGCAGCCATCTAGCAGAAAAGCAACAAGCCCACATGGAAGAAGTATACCAGCCTATGTGATCGTGAGGTGTCAGGCACCAGAAGACCACAAACAAACGTTTTTGAGACCGAGGAGGGTCAGAGCAGAGACCCAAAACCCACGTGTAGACAGTAGGACATCCCCTTGCAGAGAGTCACAAGAAAGGGATGAGTCAACCACGGCACAGTGTAGCACCAGTGAAACACTTAATTTTCTGGTTCTTCAAGGCTTCCTCACTCCCACCCCCCACCCTCCCAATATCATGACCCCAGTCCTGCCTTTCAGTTCTGGTTCGATGGGAGCATGTACACTGGTTCAGTTAAGTGCTAACAACACACAGAATTGAGGTCAGATAAACAACAGAAATGGGAGGGTAGAGGGAAGGAAGGAGGAGGAGGAGGGAAGGGAGGAGGAGGAGGAGGAAAGGGGCACTGACTGCGATAATGAGTGCATAACCACCACCACCATCCCCAGGCAGATGGACAACAAAAACTGGGCAAAGGGAGACAGCAATCAGTGTAAGATGTGAAAACAATCATGGTTTATAATTTATTGGGATGTGGGGGAAACAGTGAAAAAGCTGATACCAAGGGCTCAAAATGGTCAATGTTTAGAAATGGTGGTAACATGTACAAATAAGTTTGATACAATTAATGTATGGGATACTATAAGAGCTCTAAGAGTCCCCAATAAAATTGTTTATAAGATTCATCTTGACAACGTTTGAATAAGTAGATGTGAAATTGATTCAGAATCAATGGATTCAGAACCAGTGGAAGGAGCAAAATACAAAGAAAATTTCATTTCGGGGGTAGAGGGGGCGCATAATCATGAAAAGTGTGCTTCGGGATTGTATCCTCTTACCCTATTTGTTCAATCTATATGGTGAACAAATCATCAGAGAAACTGGGTTATCTGAAGAGTGGCATTAGGATTGGAGGAATGTTTATTAACTATCAGTATGCAGTTGGCATAATCTTGCTTGCTAAGAGTGTGGAGAAATTTAAGCACTTGCTGATGAAGTGGATTATAACCCTCTGTATGGATTATAACTCAAAGTCCTTAAAGAGCAAAGTCTTTAAAACTGGACTAATAGGTACCATGATAAAGGAAGAAAAGGTTGACATCGAGGAAATGCATTTGATTTGGTACATCTGCACAAGACTTCTGTAGAATATGGAAGAGCAAGAATGTTACTTCAAGGACTACAGTGTGCCTGATTGAAGCCTCATATGCATGTGAAAGATGGGACATTGAGTAGAGAATACCAAAAATGAATCTGCATTTTACCGTGGTTCTGGAGAAGTACAATGGACTGCTAAAATGACAAATCTGCCCTGGAAGAAGTAAGGCCAGAGTGCTCCTTAGAGGCAAGAATGGTGAGACTTCATCTTACATGCTTTGGGCAGGTCGTCAGGAGACCAGTCCCTGGAGAAGGACATCTTGTTTGGTAAAGTGGAGTTGGGCGGGGAGAAAAAGAAAAGTCCTTCACGAGGATTGACACAGTGTCTTTACATCGTGAGGACGGCATAGGACTGTGCAGTGTTTCTCTCCGTTGTGCATAGTGTTGCTGTGGGGCTGAGCAGACTTGCATCTAGCAACAACGTCCCATTGTGTTCTAACTCCAGCCTATGGTCTGTGTAAAAGTGTAATTAGTGTGATGAAATTCTTCTATTTTCTAGTATTTTATGTCACTGGGGAATATTTTATCTGTATTTCCCTGTTTTAGATGTCTTAGGTAAATTGGTATCATTCCACATGGGATCTTTTGTGACTGGCTTTTTCACTAATGTATTTCAAAGGTTAATCCATATTGTACTGTGTCAGTGCTTCATATTTTTTTCTTTCAGTGATTTTATTGGGAGCTCTTACAGCTCTTATAACATTCAATACATCATTTGTATCAAGCATATTTGTACACATGTTGCCATATTCATTTCTATATATTTTCTACTTGAGCCCTTGGTATAAGCTCCTCTTTCCCCCTCCTTTTTATTTCCTTTCGCATCACTGCCCTGGTGGGAGTAAGAAGCCCAACCTTGCTCCTAGAGAACTGCTGCTGGATTTGAACTGTCAACCCTGTGGGCCGCAGTCCCGCACACAACCACTGCACCACCAGGGCTCAGCTCTTTTTTTTAGGGGGGCATCACTGCCCTCTGGTGGTTGTGGGAGCTACCCAGCCTTGCTGCTGCTGGATTTGAACCCCCAAGCCAGTGGGCCGCAGTCCCGCACTCAACCACTACGTCACCGGGGCTCAGCCTTTTTTTTTTTTTTTTAATCATTCTATTGGGGATTCGTACAACTCCCATGATGATCCAACATACATCAATTGTTTGCAGACCACCTTTGCAAACTTGTCATCACGCTCAAAACATCCTCCCTTCACTTAGGCCCCCAATACTAGCTCCCAATATTTTCCTTCCCTCGCCTTCCCCCTCCCTCATGAACCCTTAATAATTTACAAATTGTTAATTACTTTTTCATATCATACACTGTCTAGTGTGTCCCTTCACTCACTTCCTTGTCCATGCCCCAGAGAGGAGGTTATATGTAGTTCTCTGAAATTGGTTCCCCCTTTATGTTCCACCATCCCTCCACCCTCCCAGTATCACCACTCCTACCACTAGTCTTGAGGGAACATCTATCCTAAATTCCCCATGTTTCCAACCTCAGTGTACATCCCCTATTCTAGCTGGATTTGTCTGGTAGATTTGGGATCATGATTGTGGGAGGAAATATTTGAGGAAAGTTGCATATTTCATTGTTACTACACTGTACCTTGACTGGCTCATCTCCCTGCAAGCTCTCTGTAAGAGAATGCCACTTCACCTATTGATGGGCTTTGGGTCCCCAATCTGTGCTCTCCCTCATTGATAATGATACAATTTTTAGTTCTTTGATGTCTGATACCGGATCCCTTGGACACCTTGTGGTCACATTGGCTGGTGTGCTTCCTCGTGGACTTTGTTGCTTCTGATCTGGGTGGCCACTTGTTTACTCAAGCCTTTAAGACCCCAGACACTATGTCTTTTGATAGTCGGGCATCATCAGCTTTCTTCATCACATTTACTTATGCTCACATTTGTTGTCAGCAATCCTATCAGAAAGGTGAGCACGCAATGTTAGGATTTTTAGTTCTTGAAGTCTGATAACTGATCCCTTTGGCAACTCATGGTCCCACAAGCTGGTGTGCTTCTTCCATGTGGGCTTCATTGCTTCCGAACTAGATGGCAGCTTGTTTACTTTCAAGCCTTTAAGACTCCAGATGCTACATCTCTTGATAGCCGGGCACCATCACCTTTCTTCACCACCTTTGCTTATGCACACATTTGTCCTCAGTGATCATGATGGGAAGGTGAGCATCATGGAATGCCGATTTAATAGAACAAAATGTTCTTGCACTGAGGAAGTACTTGTGTGGAGGTCCATTGCCCATCAGCTGTCCTAGTACTCTATTAGTATATGTACGTTGATCTATTTTCCCCTTGTCATATGTAAATATATGCACCCATGTACTTGTCTGTATTTAGACCTTTATAAATGCTCTTTAGCCCCCAGTTATTTCCTTTATTTCCTTCTACTTTCATCTTGTCCCACTATCATGCTTGGCCTCCATTGGGGTTTCAGTATTTTCTCTCTGTTACGTTACTCTCGATCAATCCCTGTTGGACCTCTCACACCCACCTTGTCACTGATTCGGAATCAATTGTTCTCTTATCCCTGGGCTGGTCAACACCACCTCCTTTCCCCCTTCTCCCCTTCTCCCATGTCCCCCCTGGAACCATCAGTCCTGTCATTTTTACCTCTAGACTGTTCATCCAGTCTATCTTATCTAGATAGACCAGAGGTATCAGTATGTACCCAAAAGAAGGCATCCAAAAATGAAGCAACCAAAGAAAATAATGATAACAATTTTAAAACCTCAATGTCATATATATGTAAAAAAAAAATAAAAACAATATAAAAACCTGTCAGTTTCTACAAAGAATTCAGGTAGGATCCCGATATAAAGTACCTGAAAGTCTACAGTTAACTTTGGGAATATTGCTATCATACCTTTTTGTTGTTGTTGTTATCATAGCTTTTAATCTTCGGTGAGCAGGGAATGCATTCCTACTTTATACCTACTTTAATTTTCTTCAACAGTGTTTTGTTGCATTCGCAGCAAAACTTTTACATTTTTTGTTCCATTCATAAACATTTTATTTTTGATATTTTAGAATTGTTTTGTAATTATCTTTTTGGTTTACACATTACAAGTGTAGAAAATACAGTGAGTCTTTTTACATTGACCCTGTGCCTTTCAACCTTGTTGAACTCATTTGGTTTAAAGTAGATTCCTCTAGATTTTTCTATTCATGTGATGCTGTCTACAGGAGCCCTGATGGCAAGGTGGTCATGCATCGGGCTGTGTACCCAAAGAGCATGTCTATATGTAGAAATCTCTGCGAGATATTTATATTTCTTTTCCTATATGGATGTCATTTATTTATTTGTCATTCATATCCATTTGCCTACTTATTTGCCTAATTGCCCTAGCTAAAATATTCGGTGAATTTGTATAGAACTCACAAAAGTAATTATCTGTGTTTTATTTCTGATTTTAGGGATAAGGCTACTAACCTTTCAACCTTAGGTATTACGTTAGTTGTTAAGTTGAGAGAATTCACTTCTACTTTTTTAGCGTTTGCTATGAAGTGGTCTTAGATTTTGTCAAATAACTTTCTGTATCTCTTGAACTAATCAATGATTTATTTTTTTTCCTTGATCTAATTTAATTGATTTTCAGATGTTAAGCTAACTGAATTCTTGGGATAAACTCTAAATGATCGTGGTATATAATTCTTTTATGTTACTGATTTGATTTGTTAGGGATTTTGGTGTATATTCATTAAAGGTCTTGTCTATGTATTTTTCCCACATGATAACTTGGTATTAGGGTAATTCTGGCCTCAGAATGATTTCTGTATGCTTATTTTTTAAAAGACTCTTTGGAAAGTTTGAGATTAGCGCTATAAAATTTTGATTGAATTCAATAGTGAAACTATCTGACTTTTCTTTGTGGGTAGTTTTTTAGTTTTTTAGGCATCACTGCCTCTGGTGGTGGTGGGAGCTACCCAGCGCTGCTCTTGAGAGCTGCTGCTGGATTTGAACCGCCAAGCCTGCAGGCCGCAGTCCCGCACTCAACCACTTATACCACTGGGGCTCAGCCCAACAGTTTTGTTTTTTTAAATTACTAATTCACTGTATTTTTTTGATTGTAGATCTATTCTGGTTTTCTATTCTTGAGCCCATTTTACTAGTTTGTGTCCATTTCTATTTAAATTACCTCATATTTTGGTATGTGATTTTTTCATACTTCTTCATTTTTTTTTTATTTCTGTAAGATCGCTAATAATGTCTACTTTTATTTCTGATTCTAAGTTTTGAGTTTGCCCCCACCCCACCTCCAGTTTACCTGAAGGTTTGTAATTGTACATCTTTTCAAAGAACCAACTTATGATTTGATTTATTTTCCCCTATTCTATTCCCTATTTTACTAGCTTATTCTATACGCTTTATGACTTCCTTCTTGACATTCGTAGTTCTGTTAGGGTTGCTAACTGCAAGTCAGCAGTTCAAAACCACCACCCATTCTGTGGAGAAAGATGAGACTGTCCACTTCCAGAAAAGACTTACATTCTCAGAAATGAACAGGAGCAGTTCGACCCAGTCACGATGAGTCAGAAGTGAATAGATAGCAATGTGTTTGAGAGGGTTTTTACAGGACTTTTGGTTTAGCTTTTATTCTTTCTTAAGTGGAATTCTTTCTTAGGTTACTCATTAAATACCTTCTTAATGTGTAAGCAGCTGTGAGTTTTCCTTTAAGCACTGCTTTAGGCATAGCCTATAACCTTTGTTGTGTTGTGCTTACATTTTTATTATAAAGTATTTTCTAATACCTTTTAAAATCTTTGACCCATTGGTTACTTATGAGTGTGTTGTTTAATTTCTGCATAGTTGTTAGTTTCCAAAATTTTTCCCTCTTTTAAAAAAATTCATTCTATTGTAGTTAGAGAAAATACACTGTATTATTTCTTTTAAGTTTATTGAAATTGTTTTATGACCTAGCATGGTCTTTCCAAAGAAAGTTGCATGGTTAATTGAGCAGAATTGACTTGGCAACTAATGACAGTGTTCATCTTTTACTGCTTTTTTTTTGTGCTGAGAGAATATTCTAGAACATAGCATTTTCATTTCTGTAATGATTTTCTCTATCTTGTCTGGATCTTTTCTTTTTTCAGGTTTTTCTCTATGGTTCACCATATACATTTAAAAAGCATCTTCTGATTTGCACTGTCTTAAGTCCAATAATCTGTGGACTTTTTGATGTCTTAAAGCAATAGAGAATGTTTAGAATAAGACTTGTTAATTTTCACGGTAGTATTTTACCAAAACTAGTATTTTGGGGTTAATCTAAAGATGTTTACTTGACATCTTAATTGTATTGTACTAGTGTAATACTAAGAAAAAGTTACCGTATATCCTTGAGTATAAGTCGATCCAAATATCAGCCGAGCCACCTAATTTTACCACAAAAACTACATGAAAAAGGTGCAGAAAAACTCAGCTTATACATGAGTATATGCGGTAAGTACCTTGTAAGTAGAGATTGCTTGAAATATGGTGAAGAAATTGTTTCTTTGTAATTATTCCTAGTGTTATAGAAATATTAAGGTATTTTCACAAATAATTTCAGCATCGATTTACATCGTTTAAAATGTCTAGCTGGTTTTTCTGATGAAAATTAACAGAGAAGAGTTTAAAAATCCTTTGGTATCCTGTTAATCATTGATCAGTGCTAGTTTTTGTGCTGTACAGTTTTGTTATTTTCTGCATGCTAAAACTAATGATAGTATCCTGATTTTGTAGTCATAAGACACTGATGTTATCTAACTCAGTAACTTCAGGGCTAAGATAGCCACCAGTAATCTTCCCGAGCCTCATTTGTCCTTTGTGAAGCTGAAATTGTGATAGTTGACCTGCCTGGATCAAATAATTCTCTTGAGGTCTTTTAGTTAACGTCTTTCTCTCTCCTATTACTTAAACTCTTGTTTGCTATTTCACAGTTTTCAGGTGTTTTGAAATTATTTTAGCTTCTAGTATTCTGATTAATTTGTTTTTATTAAGGCTGAGCCCCGGTGGCGTAGTGGTTGTGCGCGGGACTGCGACCCACTGGGACGGAGGTTCAATTCTAGCAGTGGGGCTGGGGCTCCTACTCCCACCACCGGAGAGCAGTGATGCCAAAAAAAAATTTTTTTTTTGCTTTTATTAAAATAGATGTCAGGTATTAACATTATATTATTGAACTTTGAATTATGTCATGGCTATTTTCTTGGACAAAGACATACTTTCTTAAGTGAATGAGAATTGAGTTGTTTGGAATGTTGTATATTGGAATGTTGTGGATATTAATTTCCTTTATTTTACATTTTAAATCAGAATAAAGGATTATAAGCAGTTGGTCTAGATGTTCTGGGTGATTCCTTTCATGTTAAACTTCAGCTAAAGAAAGATTTCATAATTTTTTCTTTTTGGTGGTCAGAAGCATTTATTTGGGGGCAGGTGGAGGGACCCAGCCCTGAGTCAGGTCTTTGGCTCATAGGCTCCGGTCGCACCCTGGAAGGGGGGCCCTGCCAACCCTGTGACTAGCACGGAGCAGGCAGGCCGGTGTGTGTGGGTCACACCGTGTTCCTGAGGGAGCCTCTGGCTCTGCAGCACCTCTGGGGGGCAGGGGGGAGATGTTTGAGGTCCACCCCCAAGCAGGGTCAGGGCCACATATGACCTGGGAAGGGGTGGAGGAAGCAGTCGGATCTGAGACTTAACAGTGGGACGAGGGTGTAACATGGGGGAGGCAGTGGCTCACCCTTCACCCGGCCTGTGAAAGGCTAGCTACAGGAGGGGCGGCTCTGGGTGTGGGGCTGGTCCCCAGAGGCACTTGAATTTTATAATTCTAAGACATAAACAAAATTAAAAATGACTCCTCTTAAAATGAAAATAGACAATGCTGTATAATGTTAGAAAGTGGCTTTAAACTATTCATATGACTTTACAATGAGATCTGGGAAGTCATTGCCTATGAATTTCACTGTTACTGATATTTTTTTCTTACCAGCTAATAGGAAGGATTATAATTTCTAGCAAAAAGTAGGGTCGAGGCCTTCATTTTTCTAGTTACAGAGAGGAATGTGCACATACAGGAAAGCAATCTTATACATTGTACACCACTAGTAACTGAAGAGACGATATCAAGAAGACACAGGGATTAAGATTAGCAGAACAATTTTTAGAAAAGCCTGAGGGAAATGTACAACTACAGTAAGGAACAGAGTCCGGCCTATACTCTGGGATAAAAATTACCAAGGTAAATGTAAATGATTACTAGAATGTTGCTAATTCATTCTTTATACCACTAGAAAGTAGGCTATGTTATTGTTGATTATACTTTAACCTTGGGAAATCAGTGAGCCATCCATCAAGTCAAAGCAGAATGTAAGCATCAAGAGCAGTTTTGGAAAGATGATAGTGTGAGCCAGACCTAGGTTCCCAAACAGACACAGTAAGAAATACTGGAGATCTGTGCTTAGCCCCGCAGGATTCGGAATTGGTGGCTAGTAGACTTGCAGAGAGACAGAAATCAACCATAGACCTCCTAAGTAGGAAAGGTAACTTACAGGGTCCTTGCGTCCTCCCCTGTCACATGGACTGTTGGCACCTATAGTCTATCATAAGGTGGCATACAGAATAATAACTGTGCAGATCCTGCTCTCTCAGAGCTCCCAGCCTCAGCTGAAATTAATGACATTGTCTGGGTGATCTGTTCATGGTGTGCTCATCCATGCAGGACATAGAGATGACTGCTATGGTCTCAGTTGGCTCCTATCTACTTGAAAACACTAAATGACTCCAAGATACGTGAGCTGAAGGAGAATGGAACAGGGTGAAGTAAAGTAGTATGAGCTCTCTGTTCTGTTTGGGAACCACAAAAGCACTAAGGCCCTTTTTAGGCGGGAGTTATTAATGGACCACCATTGGTTAGTTTGTCTTATGGTGTCAGGGTATATTGCTGTGCTGTTGAAAGCTATGTTGACAGAACTTCAAATATTGTAAGGGTCACCCATACTTAACAGATTGCAGTTCAGCTTCCAGACTAACAACAGACTACAAAGAAGACTAGGCTGTCCGCTTCTGAGAAATCAGCCACTAAAAACTTTATAAATACCAATAAAATATTGTCAGATAATATACCGAAAAATGGAATGAATCCATCTTTGAATGAATGTACTGTGAGGCATTAGTCACAGAAAACCGTCTAGTAACAGAGGTGGTAAGGTGTTTGGTAAGGGGAAGACGTTAGCTGAAAAAGAGGAGACCGTTGAGGAAATAAATTGACACAGTGACTGCAACCACGGACTCAAACATAACAGTCCTTGTGAAAACAGCACAGGGCCGGGCATTTTTTAGTCCTGTTATGCATGGGATCACTTAGTTGGAATCAACATAAAGATACCTCATCCAGCAATCACAAGGAACTGAGAATGTTTGTCCCCTCCTCAGTCACAAAGCTGTGCTCCCTGGACAGTGCATTGATCACTACCTGTTTTCTCTTCTTTTTGGAAGCCCTGAAAGATGGAAAACTTTATCTGACTTTTTTAGACACAGGGAACAAGAAAGCTTAAAAAGCCACTGCCATTGAGTTGATTCTACTCATGGTGACCTGATATAGAATTTCTGAAATTAAATCTTTATGGAAGCAAATAGCATCGTCCTTCTCCTGCCCAGCTTCCTATGGATTTGAACCACTGACCATGCAGTTAGCTACCCAACACAAAGACTAAATCCTGGGCCTCACCTTATTGGTGTTTCTTGCAGAAAGTACTGTACACTTGGGAACCCTGAGAAGGCCAACAACCTGTAAACTTAGTATTAGAAGTCACACAAAGAAAATAGAATGGCATGAAATGAAGTAAGTTTTTACGGAAGGATATGATTCAATGTTAAATAAGCTCAAAAATGTAAACAAAGGAAATGGAAATAATGTTACATGAACAAAATGAGAATTTAAAAGAAACCAAACCTGTTGTTCATGATTTGGTATCTATTCATAACACCCCTTAGAGCAAAGCAGACCTGCCCCAGAAGGTCTCCAAGACTCTGGTCTTCACAGAGCAGACTGCCACATCATTCTGTTGAGGGGCTATTGGGTCTCCTCTGCTGACTATTGGGTTAGTAGCTGAGTGAATAACTGCTGTATCAATGGGGCTCCTTAAATAATGGCATTGACATTCTAAAAAGAAACCAAACGATTGACAGGGAGGCATATGACCACCCATAACAAATAGAGGAAGATCTTACAAACTGCTTGAGAGATTCCACTAAGGGATGGATGTCCTGTGCTCCCTAGAAGTGAGAACATGAACTTAGAACCTAAGAACATAGTTTCTTAAAGTGGGAAACCGGTCTCCTGCTGATGGACTCCCCTTCACCATTGACTAGTGACGTGAACCGCTTCTGTTGTCTCCCTGGCACAGCCACTCTCCCAGCTCTCGAGGCAAGCCAGCCAAATTTCTTACCTTGTTGCTTCTGGAAGCATTGCAAAGATCGCAGGCAGTGTGAGCACCTTAGTGCAGACATTCTCAGGACCCAGGCAGACTTTTCCCACTGCCCCCTCCTCTCCTGCTGTATTTTCCCCTTTGTGCTCTCCTCCCCCACTGCCAAAGGAGTAGGAATCACCTTACAAAGGCACTTTTATTTTTCTACTTTATATCATTGTCTTTGCTTTTGGTACTTTTGATCTACTACGATACTTGTATTGTTTTTCTCTAGTTCACTCCTACTTAGAGCACCGGTGTGACCCCCACCCTCCTGAGACTATGACTTGCAAGCAAAACCAAGCAGGCCTGTAAGTTTGGGCACATATACCCAAAGAAGGGCCCTTTTTTTTCCTTTTCATAAACTGCCCCACCCACATTCACACTGTAGAAACAACTCTAGAAGCCATATCCCAGGTTTTTATCTTTTCTGTACACACATTGTGTCCTTGTACTTAAAAATATATATATATAAATCATTTTATTGGGGGCTCGTATAACTCTATTCTTTTATCTTTCCTCTTTTTCCTTCCTTTCTCTTTAATTCTTAACACATATATAAGGCCATATCCCCCCACCAATGAAATTAAAAAACAAGCTCTATTGAGTGGAGCTTTTGAAGTATGCATTTTGCTGCTAGACGAGCATTGAGCAACTCATTCTGAGTGCACTCTGAGTTACTGTACCCAGTGGCAGTGTCTGAGCAGGTTTTCTCTGAATTTTTTGTGTGTGAAAGTGGTTTTGCACAAACCCCATTTTTTGTGATGGCCAATTTAAGAGAAGAGCATGTGGCTCTTTTTGTTTCCTGCTCAATGTTCTGCAGAAATTTGTGATGTTCAAAACAGTGCAATGTCAATTGATGATAAACCTCATTGTGGATGTCCATCAACTTCCTGAACAGATTAAAATGTCAACATTTGGAGTTCATTCCACCAGGTCACATTGTTAATCAAGCTTTCTCTGTAGAGGTCCTGAAAAGATTACATAACAGTGTGTAACAAAAGCTGCCTGATTTGTGGCAGGTGGAGAACGAGTTTTGACAATGCACCTGCTCACACAGCCATCTCAGTGTACCAGATGTTAGCAAAAAAACAGCTTGCCTTTCTTGCCCCACACGCCTTACTCATCCAACCTCACTGCATAACTTCTTTTTGTTTCTGTGAATGAAGCGGACATGAAAGGACAGGGATTTGATGGTGTAGAAGAAGGAGGTGAAAAAAACAGACAACCAAAATGAGGAAGGGACCGTCAAACCATCCAAACAGTTGAGTGTGAAAAATTTCCAATAATGGAATTGCATATTTGACAAATGTATTAAGTATAAATGGAGAGTGCTTTGAAGGTGATATGGTTGTTTTTGGAGGAAGAAAAAAAATCTTTTTTTGTTTTACTATTTTTGCGTATCCCTTCGTATACATAAATCCTCTTCTGAGATGAATATTTGCTTACCCTTCTGCCCCACCTGTCTTTTCTGCTCTGTTGCTTTTTCCTCATTAACTATATTTGCATGAAACCTATTCTGACCACCCTTCTTTAAGTAAAATTTCCCATTACAAATCTGTTGGCCTTTCCAGATGGCCAGTTATATTTGTCATTACTTTTATTCTCTTTCCCACCCACACTTTCCCACTTAGCTGTCTACTTCCCCTATTTTGCCATTTCACAACCATATGTGTTTCCCTGCTCCTATTAGACTTCTTCCCTGTCACTGGACAGAGCTAACTACCGTATTATTACCTAGCATTTCAAACACCACCAATAATAACAAGACCAAGATGTCTTGGAAATAGCAATCAGCTGAAGGACACCAACAGGTAGAGAAAAAAAAGTAGTGAAAATTACCCAAATTCAGTCTGAGAAAGAGATCTTGGAAATCCCAGAAAACACGCTTAAAACACTGATGTGGAGGCCCCTTCAAGAGATATGGGGGACATTCGTGAGACAAATGGAAGAAACTGAAAAACCAAAATCCTGAAGCAGAAGTCCCAGAAGACAGACAATGAGATAACAGAATTAGGCAACATAGTAAAAGAGCTAAGCAATGTGATGAAACAAAAGCGAACTTGAATCATTGAGGAGAAACAGCAGCAGCAACAACAGCAGATTAAGGAATCAGAAGAAATCCTGAGAGCGATGTGGGGCACTTTCATGAGAAACGACCTATATCTCTTTGGGGCCAAGAAGGAACAAAAAAAAATCTACATGGAAAAGAGTATGCAAAATCATGGAAGAAAATTTCCCAAATGTCACAAAGGAGAAGATAGTAATGGTTCAAGAAACTGAGGGATAGCACCACAGATTATTGTCAGACTCTTAAGATTTCAAGGAGAATGAAAAAGTCCTGAGGGAAGCTAGAGAACAAAAGAATCACCCACAAAATACATCTGGTAAGGATAAATTTGAACTTCTCAACAGGAAATTGGCAGGCAAGAAGATAGTAGAGTGCCATGTATAAGTTTTGGAAGAAAACAAAGTGTCAACCAAGAATCATATATAATCCAACAAAATTATCCCTCGGATATGAAATAGAAGTCATGGTGTTTCAAGAAAAAGAAGAAGAAATACATAAAAAGTAAGAATAGCATTAAAACAAATATTGACCATATTAGTATGGGCAGAGAAAAAAAGCAACAATAGGTAAACATGAGAGCATCACACAGGAAATTATCACCCAGAAGTCAATTCAATGAAAGCAATACTCCAAACAGCACCAAAATAGATGTACAAAGACACCAATAAAACCATAAAAATGGGAAAAAAGGCATATAGAAACACAGCAAACTGACCGCAACAAACCAACATATATTAATAATTACATTAAGTACTGATGGATTACTCATACCAATCAAAAAACAGAGTGACCAGTTAGGTTAGAAAATAAAACCTATATATAAGAGGCAAACTTTAAACAAAGACAAAAAGGATGAAACAAATTATGGTGGAATAGCTTCCACGTCAATGACAACTATAAAAAAGGCAGCAGTCGTGATATAAACCTTTAATAAAACAATCTTCAAGGGTTGAGCCCCGGTGGCATAGTGGTTGTGTGCAAGACTGCAGCTTCCTGGGTTGGCAGTTCAAATCCAGCAGCAGCTCTCCAGGAGCAAGCCTGGGCCTCCTACTCCCATCAGAGGGCAGTGATACCCTCCAAAAAAAAAGATGGTTCTTTGACAAAACACTAAGGAACACAGGGAAAAAAAGGGGTGGGGAGATGCAAATAGCAAGAAAAAATGGAAAAGGTGACCACAAAAAATCCAAATGAAAAAACATTAAAGACTATTCCAACAAATTTGAAAGACTAAGGAAGTGTACAAGTTTCTAGAAATGTACTGTCAACCTAAATTAATACAAACCGAGGTAGAAAAGCACAGCAAACCCATAGCAAAAGAAGACCTAGAGCATTAAAAAACCTTCCAGGGCCAGATAAGTCTACTGGGAAGTTCTACCAGCCATGAAGAGAAGAGTTGACAGCAATTTTACACAAACTGCTGCTAGAATGTAGAAGAGGTTGACAAACTCCCAAGCTCGTTTTTTGAAGCAAGCATAATCCTGGTAGTCAAACCAGGCAAAATAGATCATTACTTGCCTGTATTTGTCTTGAACATGTGCACAATTTCCCAACAAGACACCATTACTAAGTGGGATTAAAACTAAATAGAGAGGCTGAGCCCCGGTGGCGTAGTGGTTGAGTGCAGGACTGCGGCCCACGGGTTTGATGGTTCAAATCCAGCAGCAGCTCTGCAGGAGCAAGGTTGGGTAGCTCCCATGACCACCAGAGGGCAGTGATACCCCCCCCCCAAAAAAAACCTAAATATACAATGATGGTTCAATATTAGAAAACTTAATGTAATCTACTACATAAATAAAACAACAAAAACCATATAATCAACACAGAAAAGATATTTGACAATATCTAACACCCATTCCAGGTAAAACAGGAAAAAAGAAAGATTTCTCAACCAAATGAACATGTATGAAAAGCCGTGGCCAATAACTCACTCAACTAGGAAAAACAGAGCACTCCCTTAGAGAACAGGCACCAGACACAGTTGCCACTTATCACTATTATTTTAAAATGTACTAAAATTCTTAGCTTTTAGACAAAAAGAATCAAAGGAATAAATCCTGGCAAAGAAGTAAAACTCAACTCTTTGCAGATGATTTTTTTTTTCACATTACCAAATTACCAAGATGTGTTAGTCCGGGTAGACTAGAGGAACAAATTTCATAGACATGCATATGGATATCAGGGTACAGTTTATATATTAGAGAAATAGGACATTAAGAAAGCATCCCAATCCAGTCCAATACAAAGTCATAAGTCCGATGTTAACCCATATGCCCGATATCAGTCAATAAAGTTTCCTTCCGACTCACAAAGTCACAGGTCAGTGGGTGCAGAATCCCGACGCTGTGGGGGTATCCCCATGGCTCCTCGCTTCCAGGACTCAGGGTCCATCAACAGCAGAAGCAACTCAGCGCTGGCAGAGGTCTCCATGTAGACTGTCCCAGCTTCAGAGGTCTGGCTCCGTCAGGGCAAAGCCGTGTGGTGTCTCTGCCAGCTCCTCCAGCTTCTCAGACGCTGCCATCTTGTCTTGTCCGTGATTCATCATCTCTCAGACTAACTCCCAACAACTGGGTAGATAGCTTCTCATCTTCACGAGGGAAATATCACAAGATTTCCCAGTAGTCTCAGGAGAAAGCCATGCCCACATAGAGGCCTCATTGGCTACTCAGTGGCTATCTCCAGATTAACAGGCCAGACTCCACCCCTACATTTCAATCATAAAATTAACATAAGCATATGACTGCCACACAAGATTATCAAAACCTATCACTGAGTTGATTCCAACTCATAACAATCCTTTGGGACAGGGTAGAATTGTCCCTGGGACTTTCCAAGACTATAACTTTATGGGAGAGGTCTTTCTCCTAAAGTGTTGCTAGTGGTTTTGCACTGCTGACCCTGTGGTTTGCAGTTCAAGGAATAATCTATTATGATAACAAAGCTCCTGTGTCAAAGATTAGATAAGTAATATCAAAGTCATTGGAAAAGAGATTTGGCAGCATGGCAAGTGTATTGTGCTGTGTTCTCTGGAGAAATAGGACTAGTGATGCATGTATGTACATACTTAGCAAAAAAAAAAAAAGACTCATACTGTTGTAGAAGTGGGAAATCCTGTCTAGTTCAAGTCCATATGTCTGATGTAAATCAAAGTCTTCTTCCAACTTCTATAGCTACAGGGGTGATGAACAGAAAGCAGAAAGACCACAGCTGGTAGGTGCTGAGCTGAATGAATCCAAGATCAGCTAAATGAACCTAAGGTTGGCAGTCAGTCCACTGTTGACTCCTCAGATTGATAGGTGATATAACAGGAGGTTGATTGAGGTGATATAACAGGAAGTTGATTGAGAGTTAAGATCCAAATTCAGGAGTAGGTGTGAGTTGACTTCTACACGCTGTTAATTTATGCTGAGAATGGCCCACACCCTTAATGAAACCTTTAAACCTCTCAAGGCTCTGACCAGATTAAGGAGTTTTTTTCTCTCACCAAGTACTTTGCTGCTTCACAAAGGACCCCATTATGGAGTTGCCCACACAATTTTCAAGGAAGAGTCCTGACCTATTGATGTTGGTGTAAGTCTACCTATCACAGTCCACCCCTTGTCCATTTGGCACATTTACACATCTCTTTACACCACAAATTTCTTCAAACAAAGATGTACCTAATGTGATAAAATTAATATGCATAAACCAAAAATGCACTACAGTTATATTTTATAAACAAAAAATATTTGATGCATACATACAAAGAAAATATTCATGGCAAATACAGCCTTTATGTCTACAGATGGTCATGTGACCTTAGCTGGTATTTAGAACTACCATATATACTTGTTATAAGCCAAGTTCTTCAGGATATTTTTAATGCAGTTTTTATGGTAAAATTAGATTCTTTGGCTGATAATTGAGTTGGCTTATACTCGAGTATATATGTTACTTTATTTCACCTTCCATTTTTTTATTCCCTTTACCCTCAGCAAGTACCTCAATTGGCTATGGTTCTTTGCCAGTGGGGTGACCCTAATATTCATTCTGAAGAGTCTGGGTCATTAGTAGTAATGTCAGAAATGAATTGCTGTGGCTTACCAGTGACTAATTACAGGACATGAAATTTCCTGGGTTTGAGACATACTTGTCTTTACTTCCATTATACAGTACTAATTCAACATCTTCTTGGTAGTCAGAATCAGTCTCAATCACACTACTTAATACAACAATACCCTTTGACTGTTCATCCAGGAGTCCAAAATGGTCAAGAGGCATTCTTAACTTGCAGTTCAATGAAATCAGAACTGTGTTTCCAGTGGGAGTAGTCCTTCTATTGAGACTAAGACCATCAAATCTGAAGAGCGTAGGGTTGCCAGGGTATAAATTTTAAAATACCTTTGGTTGATCATTAGGAGTACTAATGAGGGATGCCACTCCCATTTCCATTTCTTGATTCTTGACATTGAATTCTGGTTTTGGGCTATTTGAGAAATAGACCCATATATTGGATGCTGATGTAGAGCACATACAGCCTCCTAGAGAATACTATCAACTCTGCAAGGTGTTGCTACCTACCTGGCACCATAATTATGTCTTCAGAAGTTCATTCCATCATTTTGTCAAGCCAGCTGCTTCAGGATGATTTGGAATATGGTGTTATCAGTGGATTCCATAAGCATGGGGCCATTGTCACCCTTCATTTGCTATGATGTGAGTTCCTTGACTTGAGGTGATGCTGTGTGGTATGCCATGTCTGTGGACAAAGCATTCTGTAACTCTGTGATTGATAGTTTTGGCAGAAGCATTGCATGCAGGGAAGACAAATCTGTATTGAGTGTGTCTATTCTAGTAAGAACAAAAATGCTGCCTTTTCCACGATGGAAGTGGCTCTACAATAAACCTGTCATCGTGTTGCTGATGCAGGAATGGTCCCATATCTTGGACTCCTTATTGATCTCTGACACTGATAGATTGGGCACTCAGCATTGGCACTAATCAGATAGATCACTCTTGGTAAGTGGAAGTACATGTTGTGGAGCCCACACACAACCTCCAGCCCTGCCACCATGTTCATTTTATTCATGTACCTATTTGAGCAATAGCAGGAATGAATGGGAAAGGGAGAATAACTGGTTTCCACGGAACATGTATCCTATACACTTGCTTGTTAAAACCATCCTCGTCAGAGGTAACCCTTTGCTGACCATTCATATGAGACGCAAATATCTTTACTTTGGGGGTCCTTTCAGAGAAGTCTATCTACGTACTTCTTCATCACAACCCCTTGCTTTCTAATCATCGTCCTTCCAGGCCCCTGAAACTATGAAACTATCCAACCAAACTATGAATCAGTACACTGTTTCACATTTGGTCGTTTGTCCTTCCAAATAAACAGAGTGACCAGCAGTACTGTTAAAAGTTCTGTCCATTGGGAGGATTTCTCTTCACGATTGTCCTTCAGGAAGGTCCTGGAAAGGGGCTGTAATGCTGCTGCTCTCCACTTTCAAGTGATAGCGCCACATTGTACAAACCATGAGTAACCAAACATGAGCCTTGCTGACTTTAAGGAACTTCCCATTGACACCATAGATGCAGACTAGGAGAAAGGTGGTACTGTGACAGGAGTAGAGACCATAGGCATTTGGCCCACTTCTTCATGCAGCTTACTTGTCTCTTACAGTCCTATGCTAGCCTAATTTCATATATCCCACTTCAATTTAATGATAAAGTGCTGCTGTGCACATCCAGCTTTATTGCTTTCTGGGCCAAACGACACCCAATATATGATGGGCAGCTTAGTATGTATGGTGACTCACTTTGTGGCCCATTTTGAGGTGTTCATTATTCACTGAGGCCCAATAGCAGGCCAAAGGCCATTTTCCAGAAACAAAGAGTAGTTGTCTACAGAGGGATAGCAGAGTTTTTCTCCCAAATCCCAAAAGTTTGCACTGTGACTCACAAATAGGAGCTTGCCAAAGATTTCAGGCAAGATCCCTATCTGCCACTGGCACCTCAACCACTATTGAATCAACTGTATCATATGGCCCAAATGGCAAAGTGGCTTACACACAAGCCTGAGTCTGTTGCAGAGCCTTCTTTTGTTCTGGGCCCCACTCAAATTTTGGCAGCTTTTCAAGTCGCTTGATAAATAGGCCAGAGTAGCACACCCAAGTGTGGCTTCCAAAATTCAAAGAGATCCACCACGCGGCGTGCCTCTTCTTTCAGTTGTGTGTGGGGGGCTAGATGTCATGATGTCCTTCACTTCAGGAAGAATAAGGAGCCCTCATTGTGCAGTGGGTGCACACTAAGCTACAAGCCACGAGGCCAGTGCATCAAACCCGCCAGACACTGTGGGTAGAAACATAGGCTTTTCTACTCCCATAAAGATTTGCCTTCTCAGAAACTTACAGAAGCATTCTGCCTTGTCCTGCAGGATGTTGGAGTTAATTCAATAGTAGTGAGTTTTTTTTTAATAACAGTATCTTTCTACCCCACTGTATATACCCACACTACTAACACCTGGAAAATTAAATGAGGTAGAAGGTGAGGTGTCTCAATCAGCATCTTCTTTATAGGTTCTAATATCCATTGCAATGGCTACGCAGAACTCACAGAAAATATTGATGATTAAAGGGCTTATTAAGGAAGTTGACAATGTAATGCTAGTGAGAAATGCTCAGGATGCAGTTGTTTATCACGTCTTATTATAAAGTTAAAGTTATAACATGTTCCTTCAAGTCTGCTAATAAATGCTGAAAGGAGCGTAGTGCTCCACTGCAAACCTCAACTTGAAGCCTATCAGCTCAATCTGTGTGGGTCAATAATCCCAGCCCCCTGAATTAAGTGCCCAGAGAGACCCCACTTGAATGAGCCTCTGTTCGAAGGCACTCAGTTACCCTTCTGTGGGTCACCTAGCCCTGCTTCCTCAATTAAGTGCCCAGAGGCATCTCCACTCTACAAGCCAGCCTCCACCACAAAAGGACAAAGCTTTACCTACTCTGTCAGTTGGGAAGTTCAATAATCTGTTCCATGCTTTGGCTCCTGGTTTTGCTGCTGCTGCTGCTGTTCCTCTGATGTCACAAATGACTTCTGGTTCCAGAAAGTTCAAACTGCAGAGATCTTGGGTTCAGAATTCCTGCCCTACTCCTGGTTCTTGCTGGTAATGAGCTTCTCAAAGGATTCCTTCTGTACACAACAGGATAGCATTCCTGTTCACAATTACCTTGTGAACAGTAAGACATAGCCATAAAATAAGCCATAGCAGGATTTCTAAGCATTTGCACAATATAAGCCATACCCTGAAAATAAGACAGAGTGATAGGCGTGGCAATGCAGCATGCCCGTGTGGAGCGATAACGAAGACGGACAGCCCTTCTCATCTGCCCCATCACAACAGCTGCTATCTCAGACAGTTGCAGGCAGACCCATCAACAAGGTCGGCGCCCAGTGTTAGGTCTCAGTTGTGACTTGGGTGAAGCATGCAGGGGATAAAATCGCTGGCAGTGTTGTTGCCAATGCACTCCCAGAGCTTACCTGGATAAGAGCTGCTCATTCAATGAGAGTTCTATTGCTCGGCATGAAAGACTGGGGCCAGTGGTTCTAAAGGAAATGGAGTCGTAAGAAATGGAATTCCAGGTTTGGAGAGCTATGACGATGTTCCAGAAGAAGACGACTTAACTATAGTTGAATTGTAGATTGTTGTACGATACTTAATAAAAATAAGATATTCCCTGAAAATATATCTTCTTGAGGAAAAATAAACATAAGACAGTGTCTTATTTTCGGGGAAACATGGTACTCAGCAATATATAATTTCTTGCCTCACCTTATCAGACCTATGCAGGAAAAGGTTATTTAGTGGGATGTAGAGACTTTGGCTAGAAGAGTCACATGACAAGCAACAGGCCCACATAGAAGAAGCACATCAGTCTGAGGTGTTGACGGGATCAGGTAACACATCAGAATACCCAAAATAAACAAACAAACATATTGTTGAGAATGAGGAGAGTTGAGCAGAACCCATCTGTAGACAAGAGGACATCGTTACACAGAAGAGTCACAAGGAAGGGATGAGTCAACCAGGGCACAGTATAGCCTCAATGAAACACAATATTCCTCAGATTCTTTGAGGCTTCCTCACCCCCCACTACCATGACCCCAGTCCTGCCTTTCACTTCTGGCTAGACTGAAGCATGTACACTGGTACTGATAAGAGCTCACAACATGGAATCCAGGTCAGATAAATCCCTCAGGAACAGAACTGGGAGTAGCGATTCCAGGAGAAAAAGGTGGGGGGAGGGGAGAAAGGGAAAACTGATCTCAATGATTGATGCATAACTGCCCCCTCCTGCCCCCCTGCATCCAGCCTGAGGGGAATAAACAGAAACATGGATGAAAGGAGACAGCAGTCAGTGTAAGATATGAAAACAATAATTTATCAAGGGTTCATGAGGGTGGGGAAGGAAGGGGAAAAAGAGCTTACACCAAATGCTCAAATAGAAAGTAAATGTTTAGAAAATGATGATGGCAACATATGTAGAACTATGCTTGTAATGGACTGTTGTAAGAGCTATAAGACCCCCCAATAAAATGACCTTTAAAAAATAATTAATTTCCCTAAGTCTTTGGACTTCTTGTTCTAAAGCATACTAACGTAGGTTTGTTAGTTCAATTTGACTTAGGATACGCCATCTCAAAATCTATGCTTCAGCAAACCAACCAAATAAGTTTATTAGATCTTCACCCAACCTCTCCAACTGAAACAATGAATGAAAAAAATCTTTGTTTAGTGGGCCCTTATTAATAAACTCAGACTGATCCAACCTTATGTTCCTTTCACCATCAGCCTACACCCTTAATAACCATTTCCACACACATTCTCTAGGTTTCTATCTGTAAATATGAGTCAAGTGCACCTCTTCCAGGGTCACCATCTGGATTTCACCTTCGAGGGCTGTGTGTGACTTAAGTCTAGTCATAGTCTACAGGCAATAATGTGTAAGTGGGGTGCTTCTTGGGAACTTTCAGTAATAGCTTGTAAGGCTTCTGCCTCATTCAATGGTCCAGCTACAGCCCCACATGTCTTATCAACATGCTCAGTTGAGCTAATCAACCTCAGTGGGTAGGGTAGGGGTGAATAATGGTTTTACTGAGAGTTGATTAATCTCTTCAGATGGGAAGGAGGATGCTGGTAAGTAGACTGCTTCAATGGAAACTTGGGGCTCAGTGTTTCCATCTTCCAGGTTATTAATTTATATTCCCATCACGTTTCAGGGCCCCATTTATGTCCAATCAATACCTTCACTTTAACATCAGACATCTTTCTCATTTGAAAAGTAAGCTGGCGTGCTGAGCCCCGGTGGAGTAGTGGTTGTGCGCGGAACTGCGGCCCACTGGGACAGAGGTTCAATTCCAGCAGTGGGGCCTCCTACTCCCACCACCGGAGAGCAGTGATGCCGCAAAAACCAAAAAAAAAAAAGAAAAGTAAGCTGGCATTGTAATTCAGCTACTGATATGTTAAGACTCTGGGTTTGGTTTCCAGCAATAGCAGTTCTGTTACTAGATGAGATAAGACTTTCTCTCCTGACACACACTGCATTTGAGGTCCTTGCTGCATTTGACCTGGCTTTCTGAAAAGCTGAACTTCTTTTCTTTACCAGTTGGTCTATTGTTTTCTTGATATTTCTTATTCTATTAAAATTGTTGAAAAATATCCCAGAACCTCATCACATCTCACCACCATCTATTAGTTTTGCTATTTTGGGGTATTAACCACCTCATGCCATGGATTCACTTACTCAATAGTGACAGATTTATCCATACTAACAGAATGAGTCCAAGTTTTTAGTCCCTTTAGGGTTAATTACACTTGAATCAATTTAGAAAATTAATCTTTATGATTTGCTTCTCTAAATATAGAACTGCTCTTGGTATCAAATCTGTTAGGCTGGGTTTCTAGAGATGTGAAACCAGTGATGCTTGTATGTATATAAAAGACAATTATTGCAAGAAATGGCTGATACTGTTATAGAAGAGGGCAAGTACAGCCCATTTCAAGCCTGTGTCAAAAGTAAGATAAATAGACCTGCAACTATTTATCAGACCCCCCCCCCCACACACACACACTATAGCTATATAAGATAAGCAGAACAATCTCCAGGTGAAAACAACGGAACCTGTGGTTGCGGGTGGTCATGGGAGATGAGGGGGCAGGGAAGAGAATCAGAGAGACAAGGAGACAAACAGGGGCAAGAGAACAACAAGAGCTCTAAAACTGATGGGGAGGCAGTTGTAGAATACCTGGTGGAGGTTGATCAAGTGCAATGTATCTGAGAAGAATTACTGAGAGCCAAATGGAGGGTAAGTATGATAGTGGGAGAGGAAGAAGGTGAAAGGAAATAGAGGAAAGAATTAGGATGCAAAAGCTATCTATAGAGGTATAGGTACAGCCATGTATATATGTAAATATATAAATTTATAATGATAGGGATATTTGTAGGCTAAGTATTAAGATAGCAGACGGGCTTAGGGCTTCTACTCAAGGCCTCCCTAAACACAAGAACACTTCAATAGCCTGGCATTCTTTGATACCTTCCCACCATGATTGCTAAAGACAAAATGGGTGCATAAGTAAATGTGGTGAAGAATGCAGATGGTGCCCAGCTACCAAAAGATATAACATATGGAGTCTTAACAGTTTGAAGTTAAAGAAGCAGTCTTCTAGCAGAGAAGCAACTAAACCCACATGGAAGCAGCACATCAGCCTGTGCGATCATGAGATGTTAACGGAATCAGGTATCAAAACAAACAATTATATTGATGCAAACAAGGGGGGTTGGAGTGGAGACCCAAAGTCCATCTGGAGACAATTGGACATCCCCCTACGGAACGGTTACAAGAAAGGGTCTATTCAACCAGGGTGCAGTATAGCACCAACAAAACACACAAAATTTCTCTAGTTCCTGAATGCTTCCTTCCCCCCACCTTATGACCCAGTTCTACCTTATAAATCAGATTAGACCAGAGTATGTGCATTGGTGCACATAAGAGTTGCTCATTTCAGATAAACTTCTCAGGAACAGTAGTGGGAATAGCAAAGGAAGGGGGAGAAAGGAGGAACTGATCACACTGCCCCACCTGATAGAACAGAAATGTGGGTCAAGGGAGACAACAAACAGAGTAAGATGCGAAATAACAATATATAATTGATGAATGATTCACAAGGATAAGCAGTTGAGGGAAAGGGGGGAAAAGAGAGCTTTAAATTAAGATATTAAGTAGAAAAGTTTTGTAAATGTTGATGGCAACAGGTACAAGTGTGCTTAATACAATTGAATGATGGATGGTTATAAGATTTGTAAGAGCCCTTCAATAAAGTGATTAATAAGTTTTAAAAGTGAGCTGAAGGTTCTCGACTCCTATAGCTGCAAGGACCAACAAAGATGAAGCAAAAAGACCACCAGCTGGGCTGAGCCCTGGTGCCGTAGTGGTTGTGTGTGGGATTGCGGCCCACTGGATTGACAGTTCAAATCCAACAGCGGCTCTCCAGGAGCAAGGCTAGGCTTCCTACTCCCACCAGGGCAGTGATGCCACAAAAAACAAAACAAAAAAGACCACCAGCTGGTGGATACTGAGCTGAGTGAATCTGACGTCAGCCAATTAACATTAAACATTAATTAACATTAAAAGTCTGCTGAGGTCTACAAACCTGATGCAGAAACCAAAATTAGAATAGGTGTGAGCTAGCTTCCACACACTGTCAAATGATTCTGAGACTCGGCAGCCCCTGAAGGAAGTCTTCAAACAGAGCAAGGCTGAGACCAGATTGTTTTTGTTAGGTGCCACAGAACCTGTTCAGCTCATCGTGTCCGTATGTACAGCAGAACAAAACACTGCCCAGCCCTGTGCCATCCTCACAATTGTTCTCATATTGGAGCCCATTGGTGAAGTCCTTGTACCAATCTTGCTTGTTGCTCCACGACTTTACAAACCATGATGTCTTATCCAGGGACTGATCTCACCTGACAACTTGAGACAAAGTCTCACCATCCTTCCTTCTAAGGAACACACTGGCCATACTTCCAAGACAGATCAATTTGTTCTTTCAGTAGTTCAAGATATTTTTCGTACTCTTCACTCACATCATAATTCAAATGCATCTATACTTCCGTCTTCCTTATTCATGCATATGAGGCAATTGAAAGCACATATCTAGGCTTAGGCACACATTAGTACTCAAAATATCATCTTTGCTTTTTAACACTTGAAAGAGATTTATCCAGCATTTACCTAATGCAATGTGTCTTTTAATCGCTTGATTTTTCCTTCCATGAGCATTGATTGTGGATCCAAGGAAGACAAAATATTTGACTTCAACTTTTTCTCAAGATGTTACCTATAGGTCCATTTGTGAGAATTTTGGTGGGTCTTTACATTGAATCCATACTGAAGGCTGCAACAGTCAAGAAATCAAATGACGTTTCATTAGGAAAATCTGCTACACAGTCCTCTATAAAATGTTAAAAAACAAAGATGTATGAAGATTAATATGCTGCTGATTCAACCCATGGAATTTATAGTTACCTGTTTACTTATAGAACAGCAGATGTATAGTTCATTTAGTCTATCTCACCTGGATAATAGCAGTATTCTCTTTAACTTTTTTCTCTATTAACTTTAGTCGAAGCTGATGGGTTATTGAAAATTTTATAAATTGGTTTGATCCATCAGTCACAGATTTAATTTCTTTAACAAAAGATGAAATAGTCATCCCCTTTGTGAAAATTCTGGACGTGAACACCAGAATTTTTCAAATATTTTCCTTCTCACATTATGTATAAGTGTAAGGAGAAAGGACACCAACTCTTTAAGATCTTGCTTAGAAATCTCGCCAGCCACATATCTAAGTTTATCATTTATCAGTTCTAGCTTCGACCAAACATTTGAACAAAACTCAGACAAGTTCTTTGCTCACAGCATAAAAAAGATATAATTTTCCCTCCTTTATCCAATTACATGCTCATCATTTTCTTTTAAAGCTCCAATAGAAGTAACTGTAATGTCCACATTCTAGCAACATTCTAGTGCTGATGTCATATATATTTTCTTTTTTAAAAAATCATTTTATTGGGGTCCTATGCAACTCTCATCACAATCCATACATACATGCATAGTATGCTAAGTACTTTTGTATATTTGTTGCCATCATCATCCTCAAAACATTTGCTTTCTACTGAAGACCTCAGTATTAGCGCCTCAATTTTCCCCTTCCTCCCTGTTCCCCACTCCTTCATGAACCATTGATAATTTATGTTATTATTATTTTGTCATATTGTACACTGTCCGATGCCTACCTTCACTCACTTCCCTGTTGTCCATACCCCAGGAAGGACAATTAATGACCCTTATAATGAATTCTCCCTTTCTACCCCAGCTTCCCTCCACCCTCCCAGTATCGCCACTCTCACCACTGATCCTGAAGGTATCATCTGTCCTGAATCTCCCATGTTTCCAGTTCCTATCTGCACCAGAGTACATCCTCTGGACTAGCTGGATTTGTAAGGTTGAATTGGGATCATATAGTGGGGGTATGAAGCTTTTAAGAACTGGAGGAAAGTTCCATGTTTCATATCTGCTACATGGTACATGGCTCATCTTTTTCCTGTGAACTTTCTGTAAGGGAATGTCGTCTTACCTACAGATGGGCTTTGGATCCCCAATCTGTATTCCCCCTCATTTATAATGATAGGATTCTTATTTCTTTGATGCCTGATACCTGATCCCTTCAACACCTCATGGTCACACAGGCTAGAGTGTTTCTTCCATGAGATATTTGTTGCTTCCGAGCTAGATAGCTATTTATTTAATTTCAAGACTTTAAGACTCCGGGCACTATATCTTTTGATGCCAGGCACCATCAACTTTCTTTCTTTCTTTCTTTTTGTTTTTTTTTTTTGGCGTCACTGCCCTCTGGTGGTGGGGGTAGGAGGCCCAGCCTTTTGCTCCTGTGGAGCTGCTGCTGGAATTGAACCTCCATCCCAGTGGGCCACAGTCCTGTGCACAACCACTAGGCCACTGGGTCTCAGCCCCCCATCAACTTTCTTCACTATATTTGCTAATGCACACATTTGTCTTCTCCTATCAAATCAGGAAGGTGGGCACAAAATGATATAATTTTTTTGTTCTTTGATGCCTTATAACTGATCCCTTTGACACCTCGTGGTCACACAGGCTGCTGTGTGTCTTCCATGTGGGCTTTGTTGCTTCTGAGCTAAATGGCTGCTTTCAAGTCTTTAAGACGTCAGACACTATATCTTTTGATAGCAGGGCATCATAAGCTTTCTTCACCACTTTTGCTTATGCACATATTTGTCTGGGATCACTAGTCCAGTGATGATGCTGGGAAGGTGACATGGAATGCCAATTTAATAGAACAAAGTGTTTTTGCATTGAGGAAGTACATGAGTGGAGGTCCAATGTCCATCTGTTGCCTTAATACTAAACCTCTAAGTATATGCATGTAGATCTATTTCCGCATCATCATATATAAAAATATTTACCTATATACCTGCCTGTATTTAGACTTCTACAAATGTGCTTTGCCTCCTATTTCCTTCCTCATTTCCTTTTACTTTCTTCTTCTCCAACCATCATACTCAGGCTTCATTTGGTTTTCAGTAACTTCTCTTGGTTACATTACCCTTGATCAATTCCTTCCAGGCCTCTCACACCCACCTTGCCACTGTTTTGGATCACTTGTCATTTCCTTGTCCCTGGGTTGGTCAACACCACCTCCTTTCCCCCACATTCACCTCTCCCATGTCCCCCTGGAACCATCAGTCCCATTGTTTTCACTTCCAGACTCTTCATCCAGCCTATGTTATCTAAATAAATAGAGATAATAATATGTACCAAAAAAAAAAAAAAAAGACATCACAAGATGAAGAGACAAAAAGAAAATGTCTCTTTTTTTCCCCCAAAATCAATTTTATTAGCACTTCATGATGAAAGCATGTTAAAACTACCTTAAAAGACATGGAACTGCCTTACAAGATGCAGAACTTCATTGCAGGATGCTGAATTACATACCCACTATTAACATAAGTGACTCCATTTTGAGAGAGACTAAAAGCCCAGGAAGAGACACTGAATCACAGTAGACTCACTGAAAGGAAGTAGACCACCTACCAGGGCAGCACCTAAAAGCTCCCCAGACACATCTGAGGAACCCTGGTAAGACCTTGGCGAAAGCCAGAATGATGTCGAAGAGCCGGCAAGGCCGCCTATAAAGGCCTGAGTAGAGAGTCTACATTCAGAGAGCTAGGAACCAAGAAGGAGACATCAGCCCCTGCTCCCTCCAACTCTACCCGGGTGAGTACACGATGAAGGCAATGCCTAACGGGATATCAGTAACTGTTATGATACTGAATTAATCTTGTATTAATTACCCTTCTAGCTAATGACAAGGTAATTTTAAGGTTGTTTGATATGTGTTTGAAATGAATAAACCAAACATTTGAAAATGTCAACATAATTAGGTAATTATCGATTGTGCTGCTTGTGACACTTCATCCACATCCACTTCTTTCAGTTCAGTCATTCAACCACATCAAGGAGAGTTGTACAATCTTTTTCACAATCAACTTTAGAACATTTTCTTTCCTCCCATACTCATTATTATTCATGTAATTTTTCCACGTTGGCAAATATGCATGCAATAACACATTCACCAATTCAAATTTTTCTCCATGTGTAATTCTTTTAAAAATTATTTTATTGAGGGCTCATACAGCTCTTATCACAATACATCCAGACATCCATTAGGACCAGCACATTTGTAAATTTGTTGCCATTATCATTTTCAAATCTACTTAAGCCCTTGGTATCAGTTCCTCATTTCTCTTAACCCCCTTACCCATGAACCCTGGATAATTTATAAATTATTATTATTTTTTCATGTACTACACTGTCTGATGTCTCTCTTCACCCCCCTTTCTGTTGTCCATCCCCTAGGAGAGGGCTATATATAGACAATTGTAAAATTCAATGGCATTGATTATACTTCATGATGTACAACCAAATTATCCCTCTCTATATTGTTTCAGCATCACAAAAATGAGCTCAAGGTCTCATAAACAAATCTCTTCCTCCTTCATTCATAGTAACCAGAGGTCAAGTTTGGTTTCTTTCCGTTCTTTGTTTAGTTTTCTTGATATAATATTCACATATCATATCCTTCCATAGTTAAACTGCTTCCAAAAAGAGTGGTATGTAAATCATCACAGTCCGTTCTAATGCTCTCTCTCCCTCCTTCAGCTGCTGCTTGCTGCTCAGTTTCCCTCTGTCCCCCTTTCCTAAATCCCACCCCCCCCAGCCTGCATTCCTGATAGATTATTGCATGAGTTATTGTTTCTGTGCATCCATTCCTGTGCATCTTCCTAGACTGGGAGACTTAACAGAAACAATTTTTTTAATGCAACAGAAAAAAAATAAAACAACAACAGCAACAGTAATATAAAAATAATGAGTAAGAAAGAAAAAAAACCACCAACATTATTTAAAAAGCCATAGAAGAATCCTCTCTCTTCAAACGATTGAGAAATATTTCAGCAAAGAGCAAATTCCGGCTGGGTCAAGAGAAATCACCTGATCAAGTATCACATCATGGTTCGATCCACCATTTTCAGGTTTACAATCGTTTCTGTCTGATAGTTAAGGGGTTTGAGTCCCTCACTTATGACTACAGGGATTCTGCCAGAGGCCCAAATCTGACCAGGCACTCTGGATTTCGGGTCCCTTGGTCCTCCTTAGTCTTCTATAAATTCGACATTCACAATTGAAGCTCATGTACTTTTCTCTTGATCATGTTTGGATGATCTTTGGGTCACACAGGCTGGTGTGCTTCTTAGGTGTGGACTTATTTGATGCCTCACTTAGATGGCTGCTTGTTTGAATACAAGCCTTTAAGATCCCAGACACGATTCCAATTGATAGCGAGCACCATCTGCTTTCTTCACCACACGTTCTCCAGCACCCGTATCTTCAATGAGCAGCTATTCATGAAGGTGTACTGAGCAGTGCCATGTTATAAGAACTAAATGTTCTTGAATCAGGGTTACAATTACGTGGTGGGGTCAGAATCCGTCAGCTTCTCTGCGTTATGAATGACTCTGGTTTAGTTTGGCAGGCATATGACGACAAAAACAAAACCAGAACCAACAAGATCAACAACAAAAAAGAAAACAAAAACCCATAAAAAACAGGAACAGGCTGAGCCCCGGTGGTGTAGTGGTTGTGCGCGGGACTGCGGCCCACTGGGATGGAGGTTCAAATCCAGCAGCAGCTCCACAGGAGCAGAGGCTGGGCCTCCTCCCACCACCGGAGGGCAGTGATTGCCCTCCCCAAAATCAAAACAAACAAAAAAACAGGAAAAAAAATTAAAACTGTCAATCATCCTCTTAGGGCAGGGGTGTCAAATTGACATCCCCCAAGTCACTGGTGGGTCCGTCCCCCCATGATTTTTTGTGGTCTATGTTGCTCCGAAATAAAATGAAAATAGAAAAAATTGTTTTGAAGAAGATAGCACTGAGGGAAGATTGAGGCAGTACAGTACACACAATATTCCCTCACTACTGAAGATGAGCAAAATCACAACATCACAGTTGCACATTTTCACCATCTTGTGGTAAAATTGAAGAAATCAAAAATGAAGTCAGTAAATGTTAGTGATATCAAAGAGTTACAAGAAAAAAACTTCCCTTTTTATTGGGCCTTTTTCCTTTGGAGTTGCAAATGTTCTGACTTTGATACAACTGCAGTTAATTGATTTCTAGAAAGACTCAGTTTTAAAAGACAAATATCAAGAAGTAGGAATTCTCAAAATATATTCTTATTTAGGTGAAAAGTACCCCAGAAATTAAAAAGTTTGCTGCACACATTTTATGCTATTTTTGGAGTACGTACTTGTATGAGCAGTTATTTTCGTTCATGAAATTAAATAAAATGGCATACAGGTCAAGATTAACTCATGAATACCTTTCTGTCTTAATGAAGATGACCTGTTCTCAAACTTTGCATCCAGATATTGGAGAACTAGTAGGAGGCAGGTGCTGGCAAGTTTTGGGTAAAAAAGAATAATTTTAGTTTTATAAATACATTAAATAAAAAAAATGTTTAAATAAAAGCAATTGTATAATGTTTTAATTATCTTATCCATATTCCTGAATCCTCACTTCAAAATATAAATGTAGCAAAACTTGTAAATGTGATGTGGCCCGCATGAATCTTGCCTGTTGCTCCTAATGGCCCGTGATGTAATTGAGTTTGACACCCCTGCCTTAGGGTATAAGGCGATTGCATTGATAATATCAATGATGTATCCAATGACATAGAATGTAAAATACTGTTGATATGAGCAGTTTATGCAAGTATAGTCCAACTGTGAATTGCAATCCATGAGTTGTTGCTTTGTATAGACTAATTTCTTAATTGACTGAGTACTGTTTACATTGAACATGGGAATTGGTGCTAGGGGAAATTTACTGCCTCATTTCTTACAAAGGCAGACCCATGCCTCAGACCCCAACCTGTCATATTAATGCGGAAGGAGCAAGGAGACACCATATGTAGGATGCTTCTGGGACTCCTTTCATTGGACACGCACTAAACCAGGGTCCCCCCTAAGGTCCAACAACTTTCATTTCCACAGTTTTGGGGTGGACAGCCTTTGCATCCTCTCCCATTAAAGTATTCCAGTCCTAAATCCGAGATCTCAGTAGTTTTGAGGTTGGTCCCAGTTAGTTCACCCTGGCTTCCTGCTGTACCTTTTGGTCATAGATGACCAGCATCTATGTCACCTTAGAGCCTAGTCTAGGATGTGGCTCACCAAGAGTTGGGTAGAAACATATTCGAAGGGTTTACTCAGGACCATGGAATTGGGTTTATTCTTCCCTTAGGTTTTCAAAGACTATTTATTGTTCTGCATCCTTCCCAATGTGAGGTTGCTCCTCCCCGTTTACTCACTATACCCACCAACAGAAAAATCAGTGACTCCTCTGAAATGCAGATGCTCTGGTGTCATGGTCTCAACTTAACTATCCAGTAAGGTTTTATTTTCCTTCGTATAAAGGGCCTGTTGGTCTGTCGCAGCCTCATCTCAATGTGGTATAGCACCAAGTGGTCTCTTTTCTGCCTTTTGAAGGAATGACCCCAGCCAATGTAAGATCTCCCTTGAGGTGATTCTAAAGTGCGCATAAAGAGGGGTGATAGTAGGCTTCATGGCTGGTGGGCAGAAAAGCTCCACCTTTTTTTTTTTTTTTTTGGAAGAACTGGTCCTTAAATTTGCCCAAATAGTGTGTCTCCTTTGTTTTTGTTTTTTTTTGTGTGTGTGTGTGGGGGGGCATCACTGCCCTTTGGTGGGAGTGGGAGGCCCCAGTCTTGCTCTTGGAGAGCTGCTGCTGAATTTGAACCCCCAAGCCAGTGGGCTGCAGTCCCACACACAAGCACTACGCCACCGGGGCTCAGCAGTGTGTCTCCTTATAGTTGTGAACTCACACAATATGTGTCCTTCACTCAGCATAATGGTTTCCTGGTCCTTCCATGTCATGCAGTGTTTTTTAGGGGTGCATAGTATTTCACTGTGTGCATGTACCACAGTTTCTTTATCCATCATTTCACTGTAGGGCATTTGGGCTACATCCAGTTTCTTGCTATTGTGAACTGTGCTGCTATGAACATGGGAGCACATACATGCACTTGTGTTCTGCCATTTATTCCTTTGGGTTATATGCCTAATAGTGGTATTGCCGAATGCTATGGGGTTTCAAATAATTCCCAGTTGCTTCAAGTATTGCCATAGTGGTTGTATGATTTTACAACTCCATCACAGTGTAAATGAGTGATAATCTTTCTACATTGGCTATATGATTTTACAACTCCATAACCATGTATATGAGTGATAATCTTTCCATATCATCTCTAGCATTTATTGATTTTTGAGTTTTTGAATTGGGTTAGCACTGTGAGTGTAAAGTTGTGTCTCATTGTGGTCTTAGTTTGCTTCTCCCTGATGGTTACTGATCGTGAACATTTTTACCAAGTGTTTACTAGTCACTTGTGTGACATTTTTGGTGAACTGCCCAATCATGTCTTTTTCTCCACTTCTTATTTAGGTCTCTTGTTATTTTCTTATTGAACTGTTGTAGAGTTCTGCATATTTTGGTAACTAGACCCTTGTTCAATGTGTAGGTAAAAATGTTTTTCCCAGTCTGTGGGCTCTCATTTTACTCTTCTGATATAGTTTTTTCAAAAAAAAATCATTTTACTGGGGGCTTGTACAACTCTTATCACAATCCATCTATCAATTGAATCAGATATGTTTGTACATATGTTGTCTTCGTTCTTTTCTAGGCATTTACTTTTGATTGGTATCAGCTCCCACAGATCCCTCATGATAGGCTGGTAGAGTATACATTGTTATAATTTTCTTCACTGATACAGTATTTTTTTTTTACTGATACAGTTTTTTGATGTGCAAAAGTGATGTAATTTCAGCAAGGCCAGGACTTCTATATTGTCTTCCACCGTGTGTATCTCCTTCATTATTCTTGGTAGTATACATGCATGCCCTGCAATAGGATCCTTGAGTTTGTTTCAGCCTTCTCATTGATGGTCCTGGTAGTTTGGGGGGTTACATTTAAGTCTTTAATGGATCCATCTTGACTTCATTTTTGTGCTTTGGGAGATATTTGGGTCTTGTTTCATTCTTCTGCAAATGGAAATTAGCTTGTCCAATCTCTCTCCCATTAGGTATTTCTACATCCTTTGTCAAAGATTAGTTGCCTATAGAAATGATGAATTTATCTCTGGGTTTTCTGTTCTGATCCATTGATCTCTATATCTCTCAGTATACCAGTGTGCTAGGCTGTTTTGACTACTGTGACTATGTAGTAGGTTTTAGTCACGTAGGGTTTAGGTCTTGTAGTATGAGACTTCTTACCTGGTTCTTCTTTTTAAGAAGTTCTTTGTTTATCCTTGGTCATTGCCTATCCATACGAAATCAATAGTTTTTCCATTTCGTTAAAGGATTTTTTGGGGAATTGGGACTGGGATTGTACTGTCTGAAGATTGTTTTAGGTAGTATTGACATATTTCACAGTATTAAGTCTTTCTATCCATGAGGATGGATATTCTTCCATTTAATTTGTCATTTTTGTTTTTTTTGTACTAATGTGCAGTTTTTTTGTGCAGGTTTTTGTTTCTTTAGTTAGATTTATTCCTAAGCATTTCATCTCTTGGATGGATATTTTAAATAGAATTATTTTCTTAATGTATTTCTGTAGCTTTCTTTGCTGGTATACAGGGATCTGATTGATTTCTGGTTATTAATTTTTGTATCCTGATACCTTGCAGACTCCTTTATTTGTTTCCAGTAGTCTTTTTGAGCATACATTTGGTTTTTCTATATATGGAATTATATCATGTGCAAATAATGATTTCCGCTTCTTTGCTTATTTGTAGTCCCTTGATTGCTTTTTGTTGTCTAATGGCTCTAGCTAAGAATTACAGCACAAAAATGGCTGTTAATGTTATCAAGTGACTTTTCTGCATCTATTGGTAAGATCATGTGGATTTATTCACTGCCTTGTTTATGTGGCGAATAACATTGATTGGTTTTCAAATATTGCACCATCCCTGCATCCCTGGAATGAATCCCACTTGGCTATGGTGAGTTATTATTTTTAAAAATTTAAATTAATTTAAGTAGACTTAAAACATTTAGTAAACAAGAATATAAATATTTTATACAACAATCCCCTAAATGCAAATAATACATAATATACATATTTTTTGATATCATCATTCTCAAAACATTTTCTTTCAACTTAAGCCCTTGCACATATGTTTATTATGGTTATATCTTCTTGGGCTATTGATCCCTTGATCATTATGTAGTGTCTTTTCTTATCTCATTATGTTGCTTGCTTTGAAGTCTATCTTCTCAGATATTAATATTGCTACCCCTGCTTTCTTTTTATTGCCGTTTGTGTGGTATGCTTTTGTCAGGCCTCTGATTTTTAGTCTGTTTCTGTCTTTGTAGGGTTTGTTTCTTGTAGTCAGTATATTGATGGATTTTTTTTTAATTCATGCTGCTACTCTCTTTCTCTTTATGGGTTCATTTAGTCCATTAACATTCAATGAAAATATTGATATGTATGTGATATGTTTGTTATTTTACAGCTGTACATGTTGTGTCTATGTATATTGTGTTTAATTTCTTTGTTCTTCCTGTATTCTTTTGTTGCTTTATATGTTTCATCTGTGTCTTGGTTTAGTGAGGAATTGCCGTGTATGTTGGTTTCAGGTTTGTGTGCAGCTGGTGTGCCGTTGTGTTGGGGTTTGAGCCACAGTACCTCATTGAGTATTTTTTTTTCTAGTGGTGATCTTATTTTTTTCTGCGAAGAAATCTGAGGTTATTCTAATTGTTGACCCTTTACATTTTTTCCTCTGAATTATCTTAATATTTTCCCTTTTAATTTATGTTAAATATCATGGCTACAATAGTTAAAGGAATTTTCCTTTTGGCATCTCTCCTGACTGGGACAGTTTCAGATTCCTCAATTCTTTTCATCCTTAGACATTGAGGGGAGTTATCTTGAAGGAGTTTTGGACTAGTCCTTATGTGGATTTTTTTGTTTCTTTCTCTTCTGGAAATCCCTATAATATGCAGGTTTCCCACCCTTGATTGTGTACCACATTGTTCTCAAACTTTTCTTGATCATTTTTGCATTTTTTGTTATTGTTTTAGATTAGAGTCTGTAGATTTGTCTTCAACCTCACTAATTTGGTTTTCCATCTCCTCAAATCTGTTTTTCTGTACTTTTATAGTATTTTAAACATTCTGCTATTCTAGTTCTTGCCTTTTGCATTTTTGTTTGAAGCGAGGCTACTATTTTTTATTGTTTCAGTTTTCCTCTCAGATTCCTTTTTCTTCTGTTTTATGAATGCAAGAATCATTCTTTTAAATTCTCTTCCTAAAAAAAAAAAAATAAAAATAAATTCTCTTCCTGATAATTCCACAGTCTGTATATAATAGAGAGAGAATTCAGCCAGATTGTTATTGTGCTTAAATCAGAAGACCTTTATATCAACTGCATATCCTTTCCCTGTTCTCTAGGAGAGACAGTCCTGTGTTACATTGTTGAACACAGTTATGCACAGTTATACACTGCTCGGTACTGGCCACCTTTCATTCTGGGGTCATCGGGTAGAAATTCATTATAGAAGTGGACGCTCACGTTGGAGAGAGAATTCCAATCAGGAGGAGGTACTGCTAAGGACAGCAAGCCCCAATGTCAATGAGTCACCTAGCTGAGGGACAGTGAACAACTGAGACACACTCGAACACTGAGCTCCAATGATTCTCATGGGAAAATAATTTATCAGCTGTTTTACTCGGGAGAACATTGTGTGTGTGTGTGTGTGTGTGTGTGTGTGTGTGTGTGTGTGTGTGTGTTTCACTCTGAAGCTCCCAGAGTGTTTAAGTTGTACTCCTGGTTTACTAGAGTAGGATACCTGGTTGAATTGCCTTAGAGTTTCTTTCTTGTAATCTTTCTTGAGCTGGGCTTTTGCAAGGAGGAAGGGAGAGTAGATCAAGAAAGGGTGTGAAATTATGAAGGCTCTGCCTTCAACTCTAGCCATGAGCTTCTGCCATGAGCTCCAGCCTCCAGGGTTTGGCAAGGGAGGAATGTCAGGGGCTCCAGGCAAAATAGGGGTTCCACTTGAGGGGCAATCTGACGTGGGACATCACCCAACACTGGCGGGTCATAGAGTCAGTGGAGAGGGCTCCTTATTGGCAGAGCCAGAGGGGAGAGAGGAAGATAGCACTTGCTGTCCCACTAACCCCACTGAGTTAGGGGAGAGAGGAGACCTCAGGGAGTTCAGCTGCACTGTCTGGGGGTGGAATTCAAACTAGGAGGTCTAACATATTCTTGGAGTGCAGAGAATCCAAGTCCTGTGTCTGAAACCCCAAATTTGGTCTCCTCACCTGGTGATCTCTGGGCCATACAAGGAGAGTTCTAGGCAGGGGACTCTTAGCTTGGTGCCATCTTCCCCAGGTCCCACCTCATTTCACTGGGTTATATGACCACCACACGTATTGCTGGATTATACAATATTTCTAATTGTTTTAGGTGGTGCTGTGTCACTTCCCACAATAGTTGCACATATTTACAAACCTCCCAGCAGTGTACAAGGGTTCCAATCTCTCTACATCCTCTCCAGCATTTGTTGTTCTCTGTTTTTTGAATTGGGCTATTGTTGTAGATGTAAGATGATAAGTCATCCTTGTTTTCAGTTGTATCTCCAAGGTGACTAGTGATTTAGAGCATTTACTAATGGTAGTCATTCAAGTGTTGTCCTTTGTAAATTGTTTCTGTCTTTGACCACTGTTTAGTTGGGTTAGTATTTTTGTAGTTGTTAATGAGATGTTGCAGACTTCTTATAATTTTTAGTAATTTGCCCTTTTTCTTTCAAAGCATTAATAAAGGCTTTTATTCAAGCATGATGTGATAGGAAGGTTCGTTGTGACAACATGGCCAATGAACACTTGTGAGATTAATTGAAGGGTGGAGCTCAGTGAGCCTTGCCTTTCTCTCTCTTGCTCTTGGATCTTCGGACAAGTGTGCTGCCAGCTGCCTTGCTTGTCCTGTGCCTTGATTTGCAAGATACATTACCTAAGGGACATCTAATCTATGGATGGTGTCGCTGTGAGTTGAGGTTCCTTCAAGCCCTGCTTCGCCATGCTATTGGAATATACACCTCTTGAGCTGGGGACTGTCGGACCCTGTCATCTGGCTGACTGTTGGTTTGCTGCCTGTGACCAGATAGCCTGAATTGCTCTACAGAGGATTACCTGGTAGCCCTCAAGACTTGAAGGACTGCCAGTGTATTAGCTGTCTCACACAAGTGAGTTGCACTGAGCCATTCGTACTGCTTTATAGATTAGTTAACTGTTTATCTCTTATGTTAGATATCCTTCTATCTATATAAATATACATAAAATTATTAGTGTCCTGGCTTTGTTTCTCAAGAGAATCCTGTTCTAACACACATGGCAATTATTTTTGTCATCACTGTGTGTGCTTCCATTTATTTCTGGCTCAATGTACACCTTCAATAGGGCTTTTATTTTTGTCCCAATTTCCTCATTGATGATCCTGATAGCTCTGGGGTTTACATTTAGATCTCTAGTCTACCTTGGATCCCTTCTTGTACCTGGAATGAGTTATGGGTTCTATTTCATTTTTTTCTGCAGAGGAAGAGCCAAAATTTCCAGCCCTCTTTGTTGAAGAGGGTGCTTCCCCTCCCCCTCAATGAAAGGTTTTTGGTCCTTTATCAAAAATCTGTTGTAGCTGGATGTTTCACTTCTGGGTTTTCTATCCTGTTCCATTGGTCCACACACCTATTATCATACCAGGACCAGGCTGTTCACACTACTGTGACTCAGGTCTGGAGACTGGGATAGCAAGTCCTCCTCCTATTTTGATCCTGTTTTTGAGAAGGTCTTTGCATATCCTGGGATCTTCATTTTCCATTCATAATTGGTTGGCTTTTCCATTTCTTTAAGTAGTGAAGTTGATATCTGGATATGGGTTGCACTGTATCTATAGATTGTTTAGGTAGTATTGACATTTTTACAGTATTAAATCTTTCTATCCATGACTATGAGATATTTCCACATTTGTGTAGGTCTCTTCTGGTTTCTCATAAAATGTTCTGTAGTTTTCTTAGTATAGTCTCTAGTTTTCCTTTGGTTAGGTTTATTCCTAGGTATTTCATCTTTTGTGTGGCTATTGTAAATGGTATTTTTTTTAATGTTTCTTTTGGAGTGTTCTTTGATTTCATCAGATTGATTTTTGCTGGTTAATCTTCTATCCTGCTATTTTACCAAATTACTCAATTGTTTCCATCAATCTTCTTTTGTGGAGTTCTTTGGTTTCTCTCTATATAAAGTCATATTGTCTGCAAATAACAATAGTTTCACTGTTTGCTTGCCTAATTGTATTTCCTTGATTTCATTTTGTTGTGTAATGATTCTAGCTAAGACTCAGCATTTTGCTCACTAAGAATGGTGATAGAGGGTGTATTCTTGAGAACTTCCTGCTTTCGGAGAATCGTATTCAGTTTTTCTTCATTGAGTATCATATTGGCCATTTTTGTATATGGTCTTTTTTATTATATTAAAGGATTTCCCTTTTATTCTTATTAAATGTTTTTGGGGGGGAGGTCATGGGATCTATTATTCAAATTGTCAAAGGACTTTTCTACATTTATTGATGTGATTGTGTGGTTCTTATTTTTTACCTTGTATATGTGGTGACTTCCACTGATTGCTTTTAAAAGTTGAACTATTCTTGCATCTCAGGTATGAATCTTACTTGATCATGATGAATTTAAAAAATTTTATTGGATTCTATTTCTCAGACTTTTGAGAATTTTTGCATCTTTGTTCATGAAAAATATTGGTCTGGAGTTTCCTGTCTTTGTGGGGTCTTTCCCTACTTGTTGAATCAGGGTTATGATGCTGACTTCATAGAACGAGTTTGGAGTTTGCCGTCTATATTCTGGAATAGTCTGTATAGAATTGATAACAGTTCTTACCTGAATACGTGGTATAATTCTGCCTGTGAAACCACCCAATTCTGGCCTTTTCTTTTGAAAGTTTTTGATGATCTTCTCTATTTCTTCTTTTGTTATGGGTCTTTTGAGCTTTTCTACTTCTGTCTGCCTTAATTTGGGTAGATAGCATATTTCTAGGAATTTATGCATTTCTTTTAGATTATGAATCTTGTTGGAATAGAGTCTTTTATAGTATTGTGTTTTTATTCTTTTTAATGCATTTGAATGTGTTGTGATATCTCCATTTTCTTCTCTCATTGTCAATATTTGTAATCTTTTCTTTGTTGAAGTTTTCCAGCTGCTTGTCAGTTCTCGTCATCTTTTTAAAAAAAAAAAATTTCTTTTCTTTTTCTCCCCAATTCTAGTAATCTTAAAAAAAACAACTTCTTGTCTTGTTGATTTTTTCCATTGCTTCTCTGTTTTCTATTTCATTTACTTCCACTCCAATCTTTGTGATTTCTTTTTCTTTCCTTTTTTGGTGGGGTTATGTTGGTGTCCATGTTCTGGTTGTTGAGGATGTTGTGTTAAGGTATTGATTGGGGAGTTTTCTTTTTCATGTGTGTGCTGATTGCTATAAATTGCACCCTGATAACTGTGTTTGCTGTGTACCAAATGTTTTGGCATGATGTTATGTTATAGTTTGTTTCAAGAAATTTCTTAATTTCATTCCTTATTTAATCTATTAGTGTTTGCCTTTATGTTTCTGTTCTTTGTATTGTTTATTTCCGGTCTTATAGCACTGTGATCTGAGAAAATTGATGTAGCATTTCAATGTTTTTGAATTTGGTGAGGATTGTCTTGTGGCCTAGCATGTACCATGTGTGCCATGTGTGCTGGAGATGAGTGTTTATTGTGCTCTGTACATGTTCAGGAACTTGTTTAGCTCTTTGTTTCTTTGGTGGGTTTTTTGCCTGGTAATCTGTCTTTCCTTTAGAGTGATGTATTAAGTCTCCTATTTTTATTATTGAGTTTTTGTTTCTGATTTAAACTCTCTGAGCATTTGATTCATGTATTTTGAGGGTCTTTCATGATATGCATATATTTTATAAGGTTATGAGTTCTTGTATTACTTTAATCATTATGTAGTGTCCACTGTGGTCTCTCTCATTTGCCTTGAAGTCAATTTTATCAGAGATTAATATTGATACCCCTATCTTTTTATAGTTACCATTGGCTTGGTAGGTTTTTCACCATCTTTTGATTTTTAGTTATTTTTGTTTTTGAGTTTAAGATCTATCATCTCTTATAGTTAGCATATAGATTTTTTTCTAATTCGGCCTGCTACTTTGTCTTTTGATTGATACATTTAATCCATTGACACTCAGTGTCATTATTGAAATATGTGAATCCATTGCTATAATTTTACTGTGTTTGTGTTTCATTCTCTCCACCACCATCCCCGCCTCCTATTTTGTGGTTTTACTTGTGTCACTGTTCATCCTCTGTTTCTCTGTGGGTTTTTTGTTGTTGTTTGTTTTAATAGTAAACCTGGTTTATTGATTAGAAGGGTAACCATCAAAGAGCCACAGCAACCCGCTGCTTGGTGGGTCTCAAATTATCCCAAATTTCCAAGTGATATTTATACTGATTTATTCTTCTAACAATAACGCACTCAAAGTCACTGTCATTGAGTCAGTCCTGGTTCATGGTGACCCTATAGGGATGGGTAGACCTGCCCATTAGGGTTTCTGTCTGACATTATAACTCTTTATATGTGTGTATTTTATTTATTTTTTGTATTAATCATTTTATCGGGCACTCCTGGATTTATCATGCCTTTCATGTGACCCTTCTGTGAGGGACTGCCCATTAAACTTACTGGTGGGTTGTGGATCTCTGTCTATTCTCCTTTTCATCAATTTGATTGCTTCCTTTTGAACTTCTGATACATATTTCTGTTGACTCCTCATGACCACACAAGCTGGTGAGCTTCTTCCATGTGAACTTTGTATCTTATCTGTTAGATAGTCACTTGTTTAACTATAAACCTTTAAGACCCCAGATGCTATATCTTCATTTTTTTTTTTTTTGTGGCATCACTGCCCTGGTGGAAGTAGGAAGCTCAGCCCTGTCCCTGGAGAGCTGCTGCTGGATTTGAACTGTCAACCCTGTGGACTGCAGTCCCGTGCACAACCACTACACCACCGGGGCTCAGTCAGCTATATCTTTTAATAGCTGGGCACCATTGGTTTTCTTCACCACATTTTCTTATGCATACATTTTGTCTTCAGCAATCATGTCAGGAAGGCTAGTATCATATAGTGCTGCATTTTTAAAACAAACCATTCTTGTACCAAGGTAAGATTTAAGTAGAAACCCAGAATCCATCTGCTTCTTTGTTGTACCTATATATACATACAAAGATAAATATACCTATCTTTATATCTTCACATATATACATATCTATATATAAGTTTTACTTTCTTCTTCTGGTCTCTTTTCTTTTTGTCCCCTCTCCTGCTCCACTATCATGTTTACCTCTTATGGAAGTTATATAATTTCTCATCACTTGAGCGAAGGGGTGGAGTCTAACCTGTCAATCAGGTCATAGTGAATAATGCCTCTGTGTTGGCATGGCTTTATCCTGAGGACTCTGGAAGCTCCTATCTTCCTCCCTGGAGGCAGAACACACACAGTCTCTGCTTCATTCTTCCTGCTGACATGAAACATGGAGCCATGCTGATCCCAGCCAGAGTCCTGGAGCTGGAGGTGCCCCATGAAGGCCCACACCAGTTCTGAGATGCTTCCACTGCCACTGGATCCACAAGACTTTTCACCCACAGGCTGTGATCTTACAGAATTTGGCATCATTGCATGTGTGGCATGAGTCTGAAGAGGAATTTATAGACTGGTGTTGGACATCTGGGCTAATATTGGACTTATGGATTTGATCTGAACTGGGCTGGAATCATCTGTATGTTTTCTTACTAAACAATTATTCTTTGATATAAAGCTCTTTCCTAACACATGAATGTGTCTAGATTTGTTTCTCTAGTTAACCCAGACTAACACACCCCTTGTTCACCTCTCAGTACTTCCTGTTAGATTATTTCAATGGATCAAACACTACCAGGAACACTGCATCCTCTTCACCATCAATTTTAGAACCCTTGCGCTGCCCCTGTCCCTGTCATTATTGGCTCACTACTCACCTCCCCCTGCCTCCTACCTTCCCACCCCCCACCTGGTAGGCTTCACTGTCTCCTTGGGATTGTTTATCTTGTCTACCTTATGTAGTGTGCTGGACAGGGTTCTCTCTCCCCCCTGGGGAGAGTTGTGAAATGTATTGTTGCCCCTGCCAGCTGAAGGCAAACTGATTCTGGTGATCCTTTCAGGCTGATATTGAGAAGAAAGCATTGACCAAATCAACAGATGCATACCAAGTAACAGGAAAAGTATTAATTTGCTCAAGCAATGAAATCATATCTGGAACGGCAGCTACAATTGGAGTCACCACCCTGTTAAGTTTACAATAATCCACTGTCAATCTCCAGGATTCATCTGTCTTCTTTACAGGCCAAACAGGTGAGTTAATCAGGAATGTGGTAGAAATCACCACCCCTGCATCTTTCAAGTCTTTGAGGGTGTCACTGATCTCTACAATCCCTCCAGGAATGTAGTACTGCTTTTGGTTTACTATTCTCGTAGGCAATGGCAGTTCTCATTGATGTCCTCTTGGCCTTTCCCACCATGGTAACCATTATTCCACATTTCAGGGATCCAATATAGGGATTCTGCCAGTTACTAAGTATGTCTATTCCAATGATGCATTTTGGAACTGGGAAAATACCCACAGGATGGGTCAGGGACCCACCGGAACCACAGTGAGGCGTACCTGAGCTATAGCTCCATTGATAACTTGACCTCCATACGCCCCCACTCTGACTGGTGGGCCTTTGAAACACTTTGGGTCTCTTGGAATTAGTGTCAGTTCAGAGCCAGTGTGCCATAATCCCCCAAAAGTTTGATAATTTCCTTTCCTTCAATGAACAGTCACTCTTGTGAAAAGCCGCAGGTCCCTTTAGGGAAGGCTAGAAGAAAGATTAACAGCATAAACCTTTGGTGATGTAAGCAGGGTCCTCCTTCAAAGGGACCTGCCCTTCCCCTCATTCAAGGGGTTGTGGGTCTGTAAGCTGGCTCAGGTCTGCGAATTGATTGAGTGATCGTGACTGTCTAATCCAACATTCTTCTGCCTGTATAGGTCACGTAAATATTTAGTAGGTTTCCCATGTAATTCACTTCTAGGGACATGGTGACTAAGTAGCCAATGCCAAAAGTCCACACGAGACAGGTTGCTTTGATTAATATGTAAACCTTGCTGTTTCTGTTGATTCAGTGCTGATAACTGCCCTCTATCACCACAGGGCCCAATCATCTCCATGGTGGGCAAATGTCGGGATTTGCTTAGGGCAGTTCCCACTGTTAATCCTGGTGTGCATAAAATAACAATTACAGGATTCTTAAGAGATGTTGGGACCCACTTCACAAACTTGTGCCTTATGATGGTGGTGGAAAGGTATGTCATCAGGACACCCCCTTTTGGGGTCTATGGGAGTATCCTGGTAGATCCATTCCAACATACCAATTTCCCTCAGCTTTTGGAAGCCTTCTTCTACAATGTACCAAGGGGGTTCAGGCACCTCAAGTCGGCCTAATCTATGCCATCTGGCAGCCCATGCGTCAAGGAATCAACCAAATAAGGAATTGGATCCTCTCTTAGCCTCTCTCGCTGAGACATTGAAAGAAGAATCTTAAAAAGAAAGAAAGAAAGGCGAATCTGTGCTTAGGGGTCCTGTATCCGGAAACTGAGACTGGTCTAATATTACATTTCTTGCCCCAGTATCCCACACCCTTAGAAACCACTCCCAGGGATATTTCTCAGGCTTCTGCTTATACTATTCAAAAGCTCGAGCAGCTCTTTGTGAATATAGAGAGCTTCTTCTTGGATAATCATCTAAACCTCACCTTTAGGAGCTTTCTGAGCCTTAATTTTAGTTACAGGTCTAGAGGAAATAATGGGTGGTGAGGGTGTTTCTGGGTGTTCTCAGCACTATCTTGTAAGGCATCTCCCTCAGGCAATGCTACAGAAACAGCCCCACCTGACATTTCACCTTGAACAGGTTGGTTAATCTGTTCAGGTGTGGATTGTTCTGTTGATAATGGATTACTACCTTGAGCTGTAAGGGGTGCATCTATTGTAAAGTGACCAGATTTTAAGCGGGACACCATTGATGGCGGGGGTGGGAGGCCTTGATTAAAAATTTGGTCTATATAGAGCAACAAAAATTTTCATAGAATGCAAATATAGTATTGTAATATATTTATTTTAATTTTAAAACTCTGCAGGACATTGTTATTTGTTAAAAAGCGGGACATCTGGTCACCTAATTCTATTGACTGGGCTGGCTTAATTGTGTCTAGGGACTTAATATCCTTCTCTTATGGATCATCAGCCCATATGTTCCCACCCCATGTTTCAGGGTTCCACTTTTTTCCTATCAATGCCCTCACTTTGGTATCAGTCATGGCTCTAGATCTGCAATTCAGCTGATATTGTAATTCAGCCACTCACTTAATGAGACTCTGGACAAGGTTCTCAGAAATGTCAGCTCTAACTAGAGGAGAGAAGGCTCTCCATTGTAGCATAGACTTTTAAGTCTCTAAGTCGGCACCCGAGCTGTACTTCTGAGGCCCTGAGACCATCCTTCTTCTTAATGACACTTTTCATTGTAAGAAGGACCAGCCAACCAGCTTCCCTATTGTCTGGTCTTGGCACAAGAGACTCTATTTTTAGGCGCAGCGTCTCCATTTTACCTCTCAAGAGCTCACTCCTGCTAAACCCTCCCTGTGCCTAATCGAAAATTCCTGAAACCCTTTGTACTCGGAATCAAGGTGTTTGCCTGTTTCTAAAAGATATGCATTCCCATCCTCCTGCGACTTTTTGATAGATTTAACAACCGTCTCCCTCATGAAACCCAGCTGTGTGCGCACTCCCTTCTTTTGAAGATTAACAGCTGCGCCTATTGGGGGTGGATGACACAGCTGCGCCTATCCGGGAGAGGTGTGTGGCTCCCCCCTCTTTTTGTGGGTCCCTCAAGAGCCCCTCTCTCCCTCCTAAATTTCCAGGACTTTCAGGCACAGCGCTCGTCCTACTGGCCTGGTGAGTTCTTTGTCTCTCCACCACTGACTCTCTCTCTCTGCCTGCTGGGTTTCTGATTAGCAAGCTCCGCCAGAGTTTTCCTGCCAAGACGGGGCCGCACCTGGAAAACTCCCTTGTAGACCCCAGGGGTCTTAGAGAAGTGGTCACATTGGAGACATCTTGCTAATGTCTCTCTCCTCCAGTTCCGTCCCATTCAGGATTCATTGAGGGACGCCTTGGTGATTCCTATCTGGCGCTGACCAGAACTGTCTGGTCCTGCTTGCCTGACCAGAAACCCAGCTCTCCAGTGTGCGCTCTTTCTTCTGTTCACAGGATTGCCAGCCCAGTGTCTGGCAGTAACAGTTAGAAACCCAGCTCTCCAACGTTCTCTCTCTCTCTCTCTCTCTCTCTTTCTCTCTCCTGTTCACAGGACTGCCAGCCCAGGGTCTGGCGGTAATGGTTCCTCCTCTCTCCCCACTATCCCTCTCCTATGTGGCCTTTCTGTTTCTGTCTTGGTCTATACTATGTGGGATGCCTGCTGTTCATAGGACTGCTAGCCTGGTGTCTCCCTCAGATTGGACCAGATTGGACCAGGGTCTAAGGCCTCATTTTCTCTCTCCTGTAGTGTCTCTAAGTTCCTGTTTCTTGCTCTCCTCAAAATTCTGTCCTCGCCATGGGCACTGCGCAATCCAAAATTGATCCTTCAACCCCATTAGTGTGCCTCTTAAAAAAACTTTTCTGGTCTGGGTTATGTGCAAACCTTGAGAAAGGAAAAACTTGTTTTTCTCTCTCAAGTTGCCTGGCCTCAGTTTCGGCTTGATAACCAGTCACATTGGCCCCCGACTGGCACTTTCGATTTCAACGTTCTACAGGACCTGGACGATTTCTGTAGGGGGACGAGTAAGGATTGTGAAGTCCCCTACGTGCAGGCTTTCTGGGACTTGCGTTCCCTCCACCCATCAAACCCTCCTAGCCCAGTTCTCCCTGCCCAAACTCTCCCCGACTCCCTCTGCTGATGAACCGCCTGAACTCCTGAGCGCTCCCTTCCCGCCACCCTACCAACCTCTGCCGCCAACAATCCCCTCTGCCCCTACACCTACACCAAGCCTACCCCGAAACCTACTCCGACCCCTAACCCCCCAGGTCCCCACCCTCTAACCTCCCCCGTTTCTTCCCATACCCGGTCTCAGTAGACCTCCCGTGAGCAGCCCCCAGCCACTCTTTTCCCCCTACAAGAGGTGGCTGGCGCGGACGGCTTAGTTCGGGTCCATGTCCCTTTTTCCCTTCAAGATCTTTCTCAGATTGAAACTCATTTGGGTTCTTTTTCCGCAGATCCCTCCCGATATATCAAGGAATTCCAACACCTTTCCCAAACTTATGATTTAACCTGGCATGATATCCAGGTCATTCTACCCTCCACTCTAACTGCAGACAAACGTGCCCACGTCACAGACTCTGGCACACAGCAAGCTGACCGAGACCCTGTCATTGACAATACTGTCCCCTTAGGGGAGCAGGCCATCCCCAGGGAAAACCCAGATTGGAATGATCAATTAGGCCAAGGTTCCAATGTCCCTCACCAAACCTCATGCTCCGGTACCTTCTCCGGTGCATGGAAGCTGTCTCAAACAAAGTCGTCAACTAAGACAAGCTCAGGGAAGTGACCCAAAGAGCAGACAAAAACCCAGCCCTCTTTCTCAATCGCCTTCAGGAAGCCCTAGTCCGGTACAGTCATTTAGACCCAAGGTCAAGAAATGGTGCCACCGTCTTAGCCTCTCATTTCATTTCCCAATCTGCCCCGGATATTAGAAAAAAGCTAAAAAAGGCTGAGCATGGCCCTGAAACTCCCATGCAGGATCTGGTAAAAATGGCATTTAAAATTTTCAATGCTCAAGAGGAGCCGGTCGAAGCGACTCGCCAGGTGAGGCTACAGCAGAATGTCAGCCTCCAAACCCAAGCCCTGGTAGCAGCCCTAAGGCTGGCAGGTCATCCCGTCCAACGCCGCGCCCCACCTGGGGGACAGCGCCTTTCGCCTGGTGCCTGCTTCAAGTGTGGCAAGGATGGCCACTGGGCTAAAGCTTGCCCCAACCCAGAGCCTCCGACCCGGCCATGCCCCCTGTGCAAACAGGAAGATCACTGGAAGTCGGTCACTGGAAGTCGGACTGCCCGACCCGGCTCTGCCCGGGCCCCGCGAAGCTGAGGCGCCGAGATCCAGGCAGCTCCAGAAGCAGAGCTGGCAGGTGTGGAGTCGCTTGGGTTCATGGACTGAAGCGGCCCTGGCTCCTCCACTCCGGTAACCCTGGCCGAGCTCAGGGTCACGCCGCAGGTAGCGGAAAATCCATTTCTTTTCTAGTGGATACGGGGCTACCTATTTTGTGCTGCCTTCCTACTCAGGGCCCACTTTCTCTTCCCAGGTCTCTATGGTGGGAATTGACGGGTCCCCCTCAACCCCAGCTCTTTTTTGTACATTTCACAAGACTCCTTTTTCCCACTCTTTTTTGGTGATCCCGTCATGTCCAGCCCCTTGCTGGGGCGAGATGTCCTGTCCAAGCTCCAGACCACCATCTCTTTCCACCCACCACCTCCCCAAAACCTTTTAATGGCTGTACTGGGTAACCTGGATGGCCCTGACTCATCCAGGCGCGAACAACAGCTACCCTTAGCTGGCTCTTGCTTGCTTTCCAGACTCTGCTTTATAGGGAAAAGGGAAGAAGGTTCTCTCTTCTGTAATTTCTTCCTGCTAGCTTTTGGGCAAAGAGGGGAGGTTCAGGCAGGCACTGGGATTCCTGGTCAGGCACAGGACCAAGGGGTTGATAGTGCTGTGGCATCATTTGGTTGACTGCTATGCCGGTGACTTCACAGAGTCAGTTCTGCAAGAGTTGGATGAGACACCTATACTTGCCATCTTGAAAAAACTGCTGGAAAATATCAAACATGCAATCACCCAGAGTCTTTCTTTTAACCAGCAACCCATCTAGTGGTGGTGCTACTTTAGATATCAGCTTTACTATTTCACACCATTGGTTAGTAAGAGTGGCAGAATTATCCATGCCTTTAGGTGTAGAAATAGCATCATCAGTACTGTTAAGATTAATCAGACTGGAGAGCTAATTTAAGAAACCCATATTTATGATTTTATTTCTCTAGAGGCACTCCTGGTACCACTTGTGTTAGGGTCCTCCAAAGAACCAGAACCAGAACACAAATAATTTTATATATACATATTTATATATATATAGAAGGATATCTAACATAAGAAATAAACAGTTAACTAATCTACAAAGCAGTACGAATGGCTCAGTGCAACTCACTTGTGTGAGACAGCTAATACACTGGCAGTCCTTCAAGTCTTGAAGGCTGCCAGGTAATCCTCTGTAGAGTAATTCAGGCTATCTGGTCACAGGCAGCAAACCAACAGTCAGCCAGATGACAGGGTCCGACAGTCCCCAGCTCAAGAGGTGTATATTCCAACAGCATGGCGAAGCAGGGCTTGAAGGAACCTTAACTTATACTCAATCCACAGATTAGGTGTCCCATGGTTAGTGTATCTTGCAAATCAAGGCAGCTGGCAGCACACTTGTCCGAAGATCCAAGAGCAAGAGAGAGAGAAAGGTGAGGCTCGCTGAGCCATTTATAGCTCCAGCCTTCAATTAATCTCATGTGTTCATTGGCCATGTTGGCACAACAAACCTACCTATCACACAAAGATAGATAGATGATAGATAGATAGACTATGCAAGTAGTTACAAGTCTAATTGGTATTCTGAATCAGAGTAGAATATCTCTGTTAAAAAATGAGCAGGACCTGTTATAATCCATCAGCCGAATCCCACTTGTTTTTCAGAGTTCCCTGTCTTGGGTCCTGCTTACCTAACAGCAATTTTTTTTCTAAAATTTTTTTTAGCAGTTTTATTTGCACATAATTTACATAGCACACAATTAAATAGTTCAATCATTCAATCATATCAAGGAGAACTGTACATTCACTACCATATCAATTATTACAGCATCTGTTCCCATGGTTACTTTAAACTGTAAAATTACTATGCAATCAGTCATTTCTAGTATTCCCTCCCCCATCCTGCCTTCATTTCTAGCTCCTGGAATCCTCCTTCCCTCCCTGTCAAACCATCCCTAAATCCCCTATTAACTCCTGTATCAGTTATTATCACTATGTATCGACCCCTCCTGTGGGTCACAGAGGACCACAGAGGCCAACAGAAACAATAAAAAGCAAAATTGAAATAAGGTGATAAGGATAAATTAATAATAATATAAAGACCAAAATACAAATAATGAGTAAGAAAGAAGAGATCCTTATCAACATTCCAAAAGCCAGGGAAGAAATTTCTCTCATGGAGCAAGTTATAGATACTTGCATCCACAACCAATTCACGTCAGGTCCTCTGGACATGTATTGAGTTTGATTCAGCATATTCAAGAAATTATTGTACTCTGCCTGACAGAAAGGCTGAGATGTTTTCCTGTTGCTAGAGCAGATCCACCATCAACTCAGAGTGACCAGATACTCTGCAGATGGGTTTTGGGCTCCTATTGTCCTCTGTACCCTTCTACAGATTGGGTGGCATAATTTTAGCTCTGATACTTTTTCCTTCAACATATTCAAATTCCTTATTTGTCATCTTTGGATCACACAAGCTGGTGTGCTTCTTCCAGTGTGGACTGAGTTGACTCCTCACTAAGAGATGGCTGCTTGCTTGTATACAAACCTTTAAGACCCCAGACACTTTTCTGATTGATAGCTGGTGTGCTAGTTAAGTTTTATTGTGCCAATCAGGCCGATAAAGACATGTGGAATTAATTGAAGAACAGTTTAATCAAAGGACGCAGAGATAAATGGCTCGGCAAGTCTCGCCTTACTAGTTCTTGGGTCTCTTGCTATCTGATGGTCGGACCAGGATTCAGCTGTCTTAGCCAGTTCCCTGCTTCAGCTGGCATTGCTTACTCCTGTAAGACATCCTTGAGCAGAAGCCACATGGCCTTGCCTTGTTGCAGCCCTGGGTGCTGGAGAAGCCTCATGGAGACCCCTGCCAGTGCTGAGATGCTTACACCACCACTGGATTCAAAGCCTTTTTACTCACTGGCCTGTGATCCTCCTGCATTTGGCATCATTGTGTGTGTTGTGAGTTTGAGGAGGAATTTATAGATCGGTGTTGACATTGGGGCTAAGTCCAACTTATGGGCTTGGATAGGACTGAGTTGGGATGCTTCCTGAATGTACACTTACCCTACATACAACACACTCTTTTATACATATGAGTTTCTGTAGACTTGTTTTTCTAGTTTTCCCAGACTAACACTGCTGGGCACCATCTACTTTATTCACACTTTGCTGTAGCACCCTTATCAGTGATCCTTTCATGAAGGTGAGTATGGGGGTGAGCTATGCTATCAGAATGAACTGTTCCTAAGTTGGGGCTAGAGTTAAGCAGGAGTCCAAACCCTGAAAGCTTGTCCATGGGATCTGTATGGCTCAGTTTTCTTTGATAGTCATAATATGACAAAATCACAACCCTATAATATCAATTGCATCGATAGCAGCCACAAGTCTATCAACAACCAGACAAACAGAACACAAACTCACTCCCCACCCCACCCCCACCAAAAAGGAAAGAAAGAAAAAACAAAGAAACAGACTATAACTGGGAAAACAAAACTCCCATATAATAAAAGAGGACAGCACTATCAATTATACCCCTGGGGTATAAGTTGATTGAACTATCATCATCATCATCATCATCATCTTCTCCAATGACCCAGCACTCCAGTCACATTTGGCATGAGGAGTCTATGTGAGTACAGTTTCACTTGGAGTCTCAACCCATGAGTTTTTGTCCTACACAGTCCAACCTCTTATTGGATTGGACTTTGTTCTGGGCTGTTTTGAGTGCCGCTTTTATCATACTGATTTTGGGGTGGTGATGTTCTATTTGATGCTATCAGGCTTGCTTACTGTGACTGATTATCAGTCTATAAGTGATCAAGTTAATATTTTTTGTAATGCTGGTCTCATTTTTATGAATTCCTTTAGTTTTTCCTTCTTTGGAAATACCTGTATTTCAATGCTTTGCACGTGAGGGATAGTTTTTCTGAATATAGGATTCTTGGTTGGCAGCTTTATTTTTTTTCAGAATTTTATATATGTTATTCTACTGTCTTCTTGCTGCATACTTTCTGCTGAGAAGTCTGAGATTTTTCTTTAAATTTTCTTTTGTAGGTAATTGTTCTTTTTGCCCCCCCCCCCCCAGTTTCCCTCAGGTTTCTCTCATTTTCCTTGATATTGGATAGTTTGACTATAATATGTCATAATGTTTTGTTCCCTTCATCTCTTCCAAGCACCTGCACATAATTTTTATGTGTTCTGTATCTGGTAGTTTCATGGCCTTCAGAGTAGGGTTTGAATGGTTTCTGTTTACTTGTTTTTATTTTTCTTGATTTTTAAAATTATGATCATAGACTATAGCTTCCTTACGGTTGTGGTACATCAATTAGTGAGGTATGAGCTACTGTGTCATGTCTAGGTATTTGGTTCTGTTTAGTGACAGGGGAAGGTCTAATAGGAGGTGGAAAATATACGGTGGTGAAATGGAGAAAAGCAGAAAGAGATGGGTAGTGGGAAAAGTGAGGAAGAAAGGGTTAATAAAGTTGATTATTATAGGTGACTCTCATTATGGATAAGCTAAGAAATTCATAAAAATGAGAAAATGTGTTTTAAGAGGGGTAATCAGATTTAGTAGATTTCATGGAAATAAACTTCATGAAGTAAAAGAGAGAGCAGAAAGCTCTTTGGAGAGTGCCGCTATGGTGAAGCCTAATGACTGGTGAACCCATAATGACCAATCAAGGTGCATGTAGCATTAAAAAAAATCATTTTATTGGGGTCCCTTACAACTCTTATCATAAGCCATATAGCCATCCACTGTGTCAAGCACATTTGCTGTTTTCATTATTTTCAAAACATTTTCTTTCTACTTAAGTCCTTGTAGTCAACTCATTTTCCCCATCCCCCACCTTCTCGCCCTCATGAACCCTTTGTAATTCATAAAAATATTTTTCATGTTTTACACGGACCGATGTCTCCTTTTACCCACTTTTCTGTTATCCATCCTCCTGCGATGTAGATAATTGTGATCAGTTCCCCCTTTGTTCCCCCACCTTCCCCTTCCCCTCCTGGTATCACTATTTTTATTATTGGTCCTGAGGGGTTTATCTGTCCTGGATTCCCTGTGTTGCAGGCTCTTATCTGTACCAGTGTACATGCTCTGGTCTAGCTGGATTTGTAAAGTAGAATTGGGGTCATGATGGGAGGGGGAAGGGATAAGCATTAAAGAATTCGAGGGAGTTTTGTTTTGTTGGTGCTATACTGCAACCTAACTTGTTCATCTCTTCCTTGTGACCCTTCCGTGAGGGAAGTGAAATAATGTTTTTTTGTTCTGGGTCTTTGATGCCTGATTCCTGATCCCATCTCATGATCACACAGGCTGGAGTGTTTTTTCTATGTGGACTTTGTTGCTTCTCAGCTAGATGGACGCGTGTTTATCTTCAAGCCTTCAAAACCCTAGATGCAATATCTTCTGATAGCTGGGCACCATCAACTTTCTTTACTACATTTGCTTATACACCCATTTTGTCTTCAGTGATTGTGTCAGAGAAGGCAAGCATTGCAGAATGCCATGATATTAGAACAAAGTCTTCTTGAGTTGAGGGAGTAATTAAGAAGAGGCCCAATATCATCTGCTACCTTAATAATTAACATATAAATGTCTGGTCTTGGCACAAGAGACTCCATATTTAGGTGCAGCGCCTCCATTTCCCCTCTCAAGAGCTCACTCCTGCTAAACCCTCTCTGTGCCTAATCGCAAATTCCTGAAACCCTTTGTACTCGGGATCAAGGTGTTTGCCTGTTTCTAAAATATCTGTATTCCCATCCTCCCACGACTTTTAGATTTAACGACCGTCTTCCTTACGAAACCCAGCTGTGTGCTGTACTCCCTCCCTTTTTGAAGATTAACAGCTGCACCAGTCAAGGGGTTATAAAAACTTTTCCTTTTGTTCCCTTGGCATGGCTTCATCAGCTCAATACCCCGAGTTGCTGAACCCGCTCGCAAGCTTCCCAAATAAAGTCTGCCTTAAAACTTCCAATTGGGTCTCTGGTTCTGTTTCACATCCAAATAAACTTGATATTTTGGCGCCGAAACCCGGGAGAGGTGTGTGGCTCCCCGCTCTTTTCGCGGGGTCCCTCAAGAGCCCCCCTCTCTCACCTAAATTTCCAGGACCTTCAGGCACGGTGCTCATCCTACTGGCCTGGTGGGTTCTTTGTCTCTCCACCTCTCTCTCTCTCTCTCTCTCTCTCTCTCTCTCTCTCTCTCTCTCTCTCTCTCCCTCTCTCTCTCCTGGGTTTCTGATTAGCAAACTCTGCCTGAGTTTTCCTGCAGAGACTCGGCTGCACCAGGAGAACCCCTCCCATAGACTCCAGGAGTCTTAGATAAGTGATCCCACTCGAGACGTCTTGCAGATCTCTCCCCGCCCCCTCAGCTGTTTCTGTCCCATTCAGATCTCAATGTGGGTCGCCCTGTTGATTTCTGTCTGGTCTCACTCGCCTGACCAGAAACCCAAGTTTCCAGCATGCG